>RQIL01042858.1:0-26187 GCA_003951145.1 Jimgerdemannia lactiflua | reverse complement strand
GACTCTGTCCAGCAATGGCTCCAGGGACAGAGCATACAGAATAGGCGACAGGGGGTCCCCCTGGGGAACCCCCCTCCCCAGGGGGAAAGCAGTACCCCTGTGCCCATTCACCATGATCGCAGCCTGACTCTCCTCCAGAAGGCTGACAATGGCATCCCCCAGCTCCCCCGGGATTCCAATCCTCCCCAATACCTTCCTCAGCCAGACTCGCCACACCCTATCATAGGCCTTCTCCTGATCCAAGAAGACCAGCCTGCCATCCACTCCTGCCGCTCTGGCCCCCTCAATAATGCCATGCACCCATGCCATTCCATCCCTAATCAGCTGGCCTCCTACGAACCCTCGCTGCTCCACCCCCAGGACCTGCTGTGCAACCACCTGCAGCCTCACCACCAGTATCTTCGTGACCAGCTTTCTGTCCATATCTAGGAGCATGATCGGCCGCCAATTCTTCCAATCCTCCCTCTGCCCCTTGTCTTTATACAGAAGCGCCACCAACCCCAGCCTCTGGCTCTCCAGCCAATGTCCAGCCCCGATCACCTCATCGCACATATCTCTCATCTCCTGAAGCACCTCCTCCACCCTCACCATCCTCTTCCAGAAGTCCCAAGACAGCCCATTCTCCCCAGGGGCAGTCCCTGACTTAGTAGCTGCCAGGACCTGCAGAATCTCCTCCTTTCTCACTGGCCTCATCAAGTCTGCCAGTCCCTCTACCTCTTGGGGGCACCAGTCTTCTAAGTATTTTGCTATGGCCTCACCATCAGCGCCACCCTCCTCCTCACTCCACAGTATTCCCCAATGACCCTTCAGCTCCCCTAAGATCCCCTGTACCCCAGTCACCAGATTTCCCTCTCTTCCAATGATCCCCTCCCACCTCTGCTTCACTCTTCTAGCCCTCAGCAGCCTAGAGAGGTACTTGGACGGCCTCTCTCCCTCCTCCAGCCCCTGCCACCTAAGTCTCACCACCATGCCCTGCACCCGACTTTCTTCCTCCATTCTCCAGGCCTCCTTCAGCTCCTGAATCTCCAGCCTCACTCTCACCTCCCACTAGTTCTCCTCATCTACATTCTCCCTGCCCCTCTGTTTTACCAGTTTGGACCACTGCCAAAGAAGCTGCTCCATTCACCAGGAGGCCCACCTCTCCTTCTGCTGCTGAAGTCTTCCTCTCTGCCTACCCACCTCACCCCAGTACACTCTCGCAGCCTCCTTAAGCTTCACCCACCGGGGCCCCATGAGGACCCCCTCCTCCCTCCAGCCTAATATACTAGCCACCATCTCCCCTTCCCATTTCTCCCACAGAGCTCTATTCTCCAGGAGAGTACAATTGAGCTGCCAATGTCCAGGCCCCTCCCCACTCCCCCCAAAGTTCCCCTGCCCTAGGACTCCCCAATGATCCGACCAGGGCACCAAATCACCCCAAGTTCCCGCCAAACATCTTCTCCCCAGCAGTCCACCGAGAGCACCCAGTCAATCCTTGTTCCCAGTCCATCCACCCAGTGTGTAAAGACCTTCTCCTCACCCCACTTGACCCTCCCTACATCACTGAGCGCACTCAGCCTTTCAATCTCCTCCCACCTGCCCAGCCCACCACTTCGCCCCACAACTCCAGTACCTCCATCCGAGTGATCCAGCATAGCATCCCACACCATGTTGAAGTCCCCTCCCAGAATATCCACTCCAGCTTCCATGAGCGACCCTTCTTCTAGTAGTCCCTCCAACCAGTCCACCCGTTCACCCCGAACAGCCGGACAGTAGCAAGATCCAACCACAACTGGGCCCCATCCCGGCCTCTTCCAAGTTCCCCATACTAAACGATTCCCCCAACCCCCAATGTCTACCAGCTCCCCTTTGCCCCTGCACACCAGAATTCCGACCCTTTCCCGTCCCTAGTCCAATTTATCCTGTCCTCCTCCCCTTCACACCGCACATCCTGAAGCAGAAACAGATCCACCTCCAAGCCACATAGCCACTCAAAAATGTTCCAATGACACCTTGCCCCCCTCAGCCCATTGACATTCAGAGATATAATGTTAGTTGTACTGTTCATAGGAAAAATTCATTTAGAGTAGTATTGCTGTCACCTCCTCTTCAGACCTCCAGCTCAATGTCCATCCTAGTCAGATCCAAGAGGCGCTCAGCCTCCACCTCATCCTCCTCAGTCTCCCTCCTCACCAATGCATCAACAACCTCCTTAGCATCCTCATCATCCTTCTCCTCTACTTCCACCCTGTAATCTTCACAGACTCCTTCGCCACCCAGCAGTCCTCCACCACCCGCCCAGCCTCTTCTCTCAGCTCTGCCTCCCTCTTTGCATCCACCTCATATCCTTCCTCCACCAGCAGAATCGCCATCACCTCTGTTAGCAATTTCTCTACCACTCCTTCCCCCGTCAAGATACTCTGCCACTCCGCCCCCCCCAGGACTCGGAAGTCAACCTCCGCAAGCTCATCAGCTGCCAGATTGTTGAGAGTGGCTAGCAGCCATCCCGCCCCTCCAATAAGACCTGCACTTGGGGTCATGGGCCTCTTGCCCCCCCCAGGTCCACCCTCCTCACCAGTATTGCCAATCCCAATACTGCCAGAGTACTCATCCTCTACCCCAACCACCAGCCCTCCTTGTGCTGCATCCGGGACCCCAAAGCTCACACACTGCGTCCCCCTCATCACCACATCTCCCCTCTCACTCTCCAGCTCCAGGATGCTACTCATGGTCTCTCCCGTACCAGCTCCCACTTCTTCCTCCTCATCCAGGTCCACAAAGAACTCAGGCTCATCCTCGCCAATCACCTTCTTCTGCCTGGGGGCATGTTGTGAGTCCCCAAGTCCACCTGTGTACCCCGGCGGGGGCACCATCCCAGTGCCAATAGATCCTTCTACATCTTCCTCCCCAGCTCCCTCTCCCAGGCCTTCTTATCCACTTGCACCCTTCTGCCATCCATCTTCTCCACCACGGTCGCCTCCTCAAAGGCCTCCCAGGCCTTCGCCCTCTGCTCCACCACCCCTTCCATCCCCATAGAGCCATAAGCAGATCCTCTTCCTCCTCCTCCGTCCCCCTCACTCTCGACACCTTGCACTCCACTGGGCTCCACTTCAGCACCTTCGGCCAGTCACTCGCCTTTCCTGTTGCCTCCTTCCCAGCCACCCTCAATCTCACCTCCACATCTCCGGTCCTGAATGATGTCCCCTCCCACATCTGAAATCCAATATCCACCACATCGCCATACTCCTTCATCACCTCATTCACCCTGCCCCTTGTCTCCTCCACCGACACTGTAGGGACACCTTTGACCACCAGGTAGACCACCCTTGGATCCCAGTGCAGACACCTTGACATTGGAACCACCACCTTGCCAACAGTTACTCCCTTCGACATAGCCTCCACCAAGTGCTCCTCCTCCACAAATCCAATTTCGACTCCCTCCAACCCCTTCAGAAACTTTACCGATGCCACTTCTGCCAATTGCCTCCCCAGCAGCCCCAAAACCATCTTGGCTGTCACTGCCAAACCCCGGAAACTCAATGTGACCGCAAATTCCGAGATCGACTTCTTGAGTAACGGTACCACCACCAGGCCCATTACACCATCTGACAGATCGTCTCTGCGCACCGGCCCCTATCCCCCCTGGCCCCTCCTTCCACCATCAGCAGTCACATCTGGATTTTTTTCCTGATTAGCCATCCCTCCACCATCAGCAGTCCCATCGTCCCCACCAGTCACACCCCCCCCAGTCCCCCTCCTCTCTCCTCCAGAGAGCACTCCTCCAGAACTTCCCGACTTCCCCTTTCCCTTCCCCACTGACCTCCAGCCCTCAGCCCCCTCAGCTCCTCCACCATTCTTGACTGCTGCTGCAAAGCTCACTACTCCTCCACTCCCAGCTTTCCTGCTCGACTCCTGCCCCCCTCCTACTCCTCCACCTGTTGACGGTCCAAAGAACCCTGGCCCCAGCCCTATCCCTCCCTTGCCATACTGCCATTTGAAGGCTGGCCCATCCCCAACACCAGTACGCTTGTCTGTGCCTTGCTTGGTTGCCATTGCCTTAAGAGGTTTCTCAATAAAACGATGAAAAGTGTGTCAAAAGTGTGTGTGGGAATTTGTGTAACGTGAATGTTACCAGAGAGAGATGACCATTCCGCCTCCCCTGATACCACCAGCCCTGAATGGTCTCCCTCATCAACTCCTTCCATCTCTCTACAAGTGCACCTGCTCCCATCCAGTGATCTCCTTCAAATACCCACTGCCAGTACATCGCCATCAATATCCAGAGTCCAATGATTCTACCCAATCCCCCCCATATGTCGCCAATGTCTCCCACAAGTCTCTGCCATATAGTACTTCCCACTATCTCTCTCACCTGCCATCAGTCATCTCTCCACAATGACTCCAATTAACACCAGTATCCTTCCACTCCCCAGCAGTCTGCCAACATATGCTCTGGTGTTTGTATATTGTCCACCCCCAACTCCTCACACCACTCACATTTCTTCTTTCCTTCCACATGCATCCAGCCTGTCTGGTATACCAACATGACATTCCTTCTCAAGAACCTCCACCACACCACCCAATATTTGGAGGATGTGAGGAGCCTCATCTTCTCCACCCATCTCCAAATGTTTCCCCATTCCCACTCCTCCCCAAATCCAGCCTTTTGCCAATCCACTGGCCACCTCTCCCTGGGTCCAGTCCGGAGTCCTTCAATGGCCTCCTCTAGTAAGTATTTCACTACCTCCTGTCCTCCTAGCCGAATATTTGTCATATCCCATTCCACTACTTCTTTCTCTTCCCAATCTGCTCCTTCAGGCTCTCTCATTCCCATTTCAATCCAAGCCTCTATTAGTCCCCACCAGAAGCCATGATAACAGATCCTCCCAATGTTCACCACTCTGATAATGCTTCTGATATCCTCTCCATTCTCTCCTCTTGGGCAGAAACGTATACACCAGTTGTCTCTTGCCAGCTCTCCCCACTCACTCTTGCCCAGCTCTACCATTTGCCTTCTCCACCATCCTCGGAGTGCCCTGAGTCTTCAGCAGAGATCCATGAGGCCAAGACCACCCTTTTTGGTTCTTAGTGTCAGCACTTCCCAGCCCACCTGGGGCCTTTTCTCCTTCTACAGCCATCCAGACATTGCCTTCATAAGTCTATTCACCACCCATTTGGGGAAGTCCAGATGGTACCCTAGGTACCATAATTTCAGAAGCCAGTAAATGTTTAATACTGTCACCCTACCTATCAGCGATAGATTCCTTCCAGCCCATCCTTTGAGCACAGCCTCCCACTTCTCCACCATTCTTTTCCACTAATTCTCCTTTAGTATGGTGCCATATACTGAGAACTATATCTCCAAGTATCATACTGCCTCTCTTTGTAAGATTGTTGTGCTAAAATGCCCCTCATCCCCTATTCCTCTACCAATGTCCATTGTGTCACATTTGTCCCAGTTCAGTTTTGCTCCTAACAGCCCCTCATATCACTGTATTTCCATTCAGACAGTGGTAATATCTTCTGGGCTGCCCATTCCAACCACCATATCATCAGCGAAGGCTCCAAGCTTCCAAGTCACCCCCCCCAGCTATAGTTCAGTCAACTTTCTCCTCATATTGTCAATTAGGGGCTCTAGTGAGAGGACATAAAGCAGTGGAGATAATGGATCACCTTGTAGTATCCCCCTGCCTAGTGGGAACTCTTCACTACACCACCCATTCATAATAATTGCTGCCTGTCTCCCTTATAATAGCCTGTCCCCCTTGTAATAGCCCCATCAGCCTTTCCATCTCTGGGGAGTTGAATTCCATTTTCTATAGCACTGACACCATATAGTTCCAGCGCACCCTGTCAAAGGCCTTCTCCTGATCCAGAAAAACTAGTCTCCCATCAATTCCCCTGCTATGACAGCCTTCTAATACATTCTGGACCCAGGCAGTGCTGTCCCGGATCTGTCTGTTCATTATGAATCTATACTGTTCTTTTCTGACCAGAGCCCCTACCCTTTCTTAAAGCTGCTTTGCCAGAATTTTTGACACCAGTTTACAATCCACATTTAAAAGCATAATTGGCCTCCAATTCCTCCATATATGCCAGTCCCCTTTATTCTTGTAGATCAGTAAGACTAGGCCCAGCTTGCTGTCTGTCAGCCATTCTCCCAAGTGCAGGACTGCATTGGCCATCTCCACTATCCAGTCTCCAAATTCCCCTCTGAACTCCTTCCAGAACTCCCAAGGCAGTCCATCTGTCCCTGGTGAGGAGCCAGTCTGAATCTCCTTAAGCATGTCCATCACTTCCTCTAGATTGATCAGTCACAACGTAAATCCCCCAGCCTCTGATCTTGTTGCACACTCCAGTCCTCCAAGTATTTGGACATCTCCTCTTCTTCCTACTCTGTTCTATTTGGTTCTATTTCATCTATCCATAAGCCTGCCCATTTAGTAGAGATCTCCTCCATCATCTCACTCTGCTGGGTAATCTCTCTGCCATTATTCAAAGTACTGAAGTCCAGCTCTGGCACACCTCTCTGGCTTTTAGTATACCTGTCAGGTACTTTGTTGGTCGCTCGCCTTCCTCTAGTCTTCTTGTTCACAGTCTTGCTAGCAGCCCATCCACCCTTCTCTCCTCATTATTCTTCAGATCACTCTGCATTACTGCAATATCCTTTATCATTAGCTCTCTCTCCTTGGCTAATAATGTTCTATTTGCCATTCATACCAGTCACCATTTCAGACCCTTGTTTACAATCCTCTCTTTGTCTTATCTTGCCCTTCCAGCCATCTCCCCAATATCTCTCTAATAAGCTCCAGCCATGTGTTTGAATCTACCCCACCATTCTGCAACTGTTTTCCCTTCTGCTTTCCATTGCCTAACTTCTTGCTGGGCCATCTGTATGAAATTGTCTCATACCTCTCTCTGTTTCAGCAACCTAGTATTGAGACGCCATTGCCTGCTTCCTCCTTTTGCCGCCTGAAAAGTACCTCTCACCTCAACACCCCAATGGTCAGACCATGGACACCATTTGACATCCACCTTGTCAAAAATATTTCCCCAATATTCGCCAACCAGAAGCCAATCAATCTATATGCCGATGAGGCTCCCTTCCACTCTATGCCACCTGGTAAAAGGTCCTGCCTCCTCCCCCTATTGTGTTCATACTCCATCTACCAGACCAAGTTCTCTCTCAATCTGTAGCCATTTGGTCAGCCCAGTAGAGACTACTGTACCCACTCCACCATCAGATCTATCTAGTTTGTGGTCCCTGATCATATTGAAATCTCCTCCAAGAATGTCCAACCCAATGTTCATGATACCTTCCCAATTAACCAACTCTTCCAGCCACTGCTTTTGTTCCTGTGCCACTGCCAGAAGATAACCTGATCCTATTACATACCATCTCCCTTTCCACCTTTTAGCTTGCCCCACACCATTCTTTCTCCCCAGCACTCCATTGTCTCTAGCTCTCCTTTCCCAATTCCTATTAGAATACCAACTTGTCAATTCCATCCTGAGCTCCCAAACCATTCTTTGCTCTACTGCTGGTAATCTTCTTCCCCATAAGTCCTCATATCCTGTAGCAGTATAATATCATATTGTTATTTTTGAGCCATCAAAAGATTCTTCTCTGTTTCACCTCACTGTGCAGTCCATTGACATTTAGAGATAGTATATGTATTTCATTCATCATTGGTTATATTAAGTTGAAGTCCCCCCCTAATTGTTCTCCCTCTCTGTGTCCTTCTTGGCCTTCTTAATGACAAGATCTCTTTGCTCCTCACAGATGATGTGCCACATGTCCTGTCCCTTAGTACTGTTGCAGAATGCTGACACCTTCTCCCCTACTGCCTGGCCTATCTCATTCATCTGTGCCTTGTCCACCTTATGCCCTCCTCCTCTAGCATAGCAGCTACAAGAGCAAGGACAAGCTTAGGTCACTGGAGTTGAACATTCACAAATAAGCCCCATTCTGCTGGAGAGCTACCGAAAACATTGATTTCTCTGATATCCTTCTCTGCCAACTCCTCCAGAGTCATTCAGTACCAATCATCCTCCTTGATATAGCTTGCCATTGGTGTTTGGGGTCGAGGAGTGTGGCTGTGGTCCAACAGAATCACATCATCCACTGAGTCCACTGACTGGATATCTTCCAGATCATCCTCACTATTCTCTCCATTAGCTACTGGCACTGTGATTTCCTTAGGCGATTCATCTGTCTCCCAGTGTACTGCTGCTGTGCCTCCCATCCTCATATCATCTGGTTGTGTTTCTGGCACCACCTTCTGCTCTGCTATCTCATTGACCATCTGCAGTGTATCCCTGTATAGATCCTCCTTTTCTTTCCCCTTTGTGTCACTGTTGGGTTTTGGAGCATGTTGCAATGCAGAAACCCCCTCCTGGGGTGGAGTGATTATTGACACTACTTTTACCTCCTCCATCACATTGACAGCCATAGCTGCCTTTTCGACCTCCTCATCTTCAGTGTGGCTCATAGCAGTTTGCAGTTTCTCCCAGCCTTCCTATCTTAACTTCTTCCTCTGTCCACCCACCTGAACCCACACCCAGTCCTTGGCATACTCCTCCCATTTCCTTTGATACATCACCTTCGCAGCTGCCCTCTCTGCCAGGGCAACAGATAATTCTTCCTCATCATGCTCAGATCCTTTCCTCCTCCAGACTTTACACTCTTGCTCAGCAATTTGAATCACCTCAGGCCAGTCTCTCTTTAGTTCTGTGGCCTCCTGTCCTTCAAGGCACACACATGCCATTCCTCAGTTTCATCCCTTCCCAGAACATGAATCCAAAATCCACCATCTCTCCATATTTTCCTATTTCCGCTAAGATCAGCTCCTTTGTTTCCTGCCTTCCCAAGGTAGGCACCCCTTCAATCACCAGTCAGATGGCACAAGGATCCCATCTCAGGTATCTAGTGATCCCCACCCTCACTCCTTTGACCATTATTCCCTTCTCTAGTGTCAGTGTCATCTTATCTTCCTCTACAAATCCAATTTTGACTGCCTCTGCTAATGGAATGAATTTCAATGACTCTGCTCCATCTACTCTCTCTTCAACCACCTTCAGTACTTCTCATGCTGACATTCCAAGTCCTAGGAAGTTTGCCAAGATTGCCCAGGTTGAGATTGATTTGTGGAAAAAGGGTCACACCACTAGCTCCCTAGTTCCAGCCGCCAAAGTGATTTTTCCTCTTCCTCCTGCTGCACTGCCTGTTATGTTGCCTGTGTCCCTAGTGATGGTCCCTCCAGTCACTTCACTATTTCCAGTCACTTGCTCAGCCACCGAATTTCCAGTCACACCTCTCTGTCCTTGGCCTCTGCCAGTCACCTGACCCATCACCTGACCTCTCCTCCTATCAATACTATGCCCCCTGCTACCTATCTGGTAGCACTTCCTCCACCCCTTCCAACAGTCTGCCATCCACATAGGTTCGCCTTTGCACCAGTTCCTCCTCCACTTCCCTGTGCTCTCTCCTGGCCAGCGGCTGCCGCATAGCCCTTTGGGAATCTGAGACCATAGCCCCTCCTCTCTAGTCTCTCTGAGCTTGATGATTCTTGACTCACCATATCTCTAAAACTTATTGGATTTTGTTGAAACTTGTTTGTATGGTATCCTTGACTCCAGTACTACTTGGTACACTATAGTATTTGAAATAAAAACTCTTTAACATATTGTTTTCACGAGAAGATATAGTTGTGGCTTAGCTGTCTCTGAATGGTTTAAGTGAAAAGAGTCTCTTTATCCCTATTACCTAGCCCATTAACATTTAGTGATAAATACTTTAGTTGTCCTTTCATTAGAGAGAGGAAGTTTTAAAAGAGTATAGATGGCACTATCTCCTCCACTGCTTGCTGAGATGCCAGGATGCTTTGTTTACAAGCCTCCTGCCATGCTTCTAGCCCCCTTTCTGAGGTGAGGAATTCCTTGGCAACACTACAGTAGTATCTAGTCATTTATGCAATTGCCACTGGGAGGCCAGGGCCAACTTGAGCCTAGTATTCATCACTTAAGATTCTGCCCAATTCCACTGCAGCCCAGGTGGGTATCAGCACATCTTGCCACTTAACCTGGGAAAGAGCATCCCCAATGGCAGCCTGTACTATTTCCTCAAAGATGTTCACAAAGTGGCATTCCTTCCTGCTGACTTCCAGTCATGTCTCAGGCCTCACATCAGTCATAGGAATGTCAATCTCCTCTTCACTCTCAGAGTCCCTATTCAGTAGCCTCACCATATCTTCGGATCCCTGAGAGACAGAATCCAGGTCCAGCTCAGCCCTCTCTTGTTCAGTGTATCCAGGTTCTTCTACTAGTACTATCTCATCAGCCTTGCTCAGCAACTCAGTATGGATTTGCCTCTTTGGCAGTTGGGGGGGGGGCATGCTGGGATGCCAGCACCTCCTCCTCCACCATATCGCCCTTCTCTCTCTTGGCCTTCTCAACCTCCATTTTTTCCCTTCCATTGGCCAAGTCTTGTTGACACTCCTCTTCCTCCTGATGTGCATTCTCCAGTGCTTCTCAGATAATTTCCCCTCAAGGCCTTCACATGAGCCTCTGGGACTCCTCATCACCTTCTTCACTGGCCCCAGCCTCTTTCTGAGCCTTGTACTTTTCCCATGCCTCCATCCACTTCTTAACTAATCTGGGTCCCCAGACTGGGTCCTCCCATAGTTCCTTCAGCCCTGGGGCCTGGGAGGTCAGAGATTTGAGATTTTTCTCCTTCGTCCCCACTTCCTTCCAGGTGATAGAGCAGGGCACTCCTTGAATAGTAATGTTGTCAGGTAGCTTGGTGTGATTATTGGCTTCCAGAAAGATACTATTCACCTTGACCATTGCCTCACAGCTGTCAGCTCGAAGCTTGGTGCCTCCCCATTGAGCAAAGTTAATCTGTAGTATCTGTCTCACCTCCTTTAGTGCCTCGCACACATCAGCCTTTGTAGTCTCCCCATCATAGATTGGTATATCTCTTATAGTCACCAGAAGAATAGATTCATCCCTACCAAAGCACCATGTAAGGGAGAGCTTCACCCCTAGGTGCAGCAGTCCCTTGCCAATGGCTGCCATGGTAGCACCATCTATTACAAAAGCCACTTCCATCACTGAATTGCTGGCAACAAAGTTGACAGCTTCTGCCTCTGGGAGTTGGGCAGACACCAGTCCTATGGTGTCACTAACAGAGAGGTGTAGCCTCTTGATGGATACTGTGAAGGTATTTGCTGAGCCAGACTTGTGGAAGTATAGGTGTACCAGATACTGTACTGGTTTAAAGACAGGCCCAGGGGCTGTGCTCTCTTCTTTTGTCTCTATTATTATCATTCTCTTTGTCCCTCCACTTTTGTACTAGCCTTGATAGATTGTTCACCTGCGATCTGCACATATGAGAGCTGGTGGGACTTGTCAGGGACAAGCTGTCAGTGGGTAGTCCCCTGCTTGGCAGCTGGCTTGACTGTAGTCTTTCCTTTAGGGTGCAGGCTGAATTTTTGTTGGAGCTCTTTCTCAAAGTCCTCAAAGGTGCCATCATCCCAGTGCTCCTGAGTGGTCTTGGACCCCTTAGCCCTGGCTGACTCTGGTTGGCCACTAATGCTATTAGTTGCCATAGAGAACATGTTGCCGGATTATTGTTGATTTGCTGAAATTTCTGAAATATTGATATCTCTGCAGAATTTTGTTGCCCTGAGTGCTAACTGGTGTTGAAAGACTCTCCTGTTGGTGCTGGTGCTATATGTATTGATGGCCCCAGGGGGCAGTGTACTGGTGGTGTGTGGTTCCCTTTGGAAGTTTGAGAGTTTTGACAGTTGGTGGCTTAGCTGCTTACCCCGAATTTAGTCCAGGTAAAAGAGTCCCCTTCTGTACTATCTCCTCAAAGATGTTTATGAAGTGTTGTTCCCTCCTGTTCACCTCCATTCTTGTAACTGGCCTTGCATCAGTCATGGGGATATCTATCTCTTTCTCACTATCTGAGTCTCTGTCAGAGAACTCTTTTACCTGGACCAATTTCGGGGCAAGCAGCTAAGCCACCGACCGTCAAAACTTTCAAACTTCCAAAGGGAACTACACACCGCCAGTACACTGCCCCCTGGGGCCATAGGCACAGACAGTGTCACTATAAGTAGAAGAGTCTTTTGAAACCAACCAGCCCTCAGGGCATCCAGTATCTGTGAAGTTATCGACACTTCAAAAATTTCAGCAAAAACAACAACACTCAGACAGTACGATTTTCATGGCAACCAACAGCAACAGTGGCCAGCCAGGGCCAAGGGACCAAGACTACGCAAAAGCACTGGGATGATGGTACCTTTGAAGTGTGGAAGGAGGAGCCCCAACCAAAGTTCAACCTGCACCCCAAAGGAAAAGCCACTGCCAAGCCAACTGCCAAGCAGGGATCCAACCACTGGCAGCTTGTCCCAGGCAAATCTCACCAGCTATCCTATGCCCAGTTCACAGGGGGACAATCCAGCAAACCCATAGTAACAGGGCTAGCCAGTGGGGCAGCAAAGGAGAAGACGGCACCAGAAACTAAAGAAGGAAGTTTGGCTCCTGAGCCCTCCTTCAAACCAGCACAGTACCTAGTCTGCCCCTACTTCCACAAATCTGAATCAACCAATGCCTTCTCAGTCTCCATCAAAGGACTGCACCTCATGGTGAGCGACACTATAGGACTGGTGTCTACCCAGCTCCCCAAGGCTGAGGCAGTCAATTTCATGGCCAGCAACTTGGTAATGGAAGTGGCATTTGTAACCGATATAGCTACAACTGCTGCCATTGACAAGGGGCTCACACATGCAGGGGTGAAGCTTCCTCTGGTGCGGTGCTTTAGAAGAGATGACTCCATTGTCCCTATTACCATCAGAGACTTACCTATCTATGAGGGAGAGGCCACCAAGACAGATGTCCGTGAAGCCTGAAGACAGTAGGAACAGTGCTACAGATTGACTTTGCAAGGTGGGGAGGCACCAAGGTCCGAGCAGACAGCTGTGAGGCAATGATCAGGGTCCACGATGGTATACTGGGAGTAGACAGTGCCCCTAAGCTACCTGAGAGCATTGTACTGAGGGGAGTGACCTGTGCAGTGACCTGGAAGGGTGTGGGAGGAAAGGAGAAGGCTACAGCAAGCCCAAACTCAAAGGCCTCAGACCCCAAAGAGCCCTGAGAGGACCCTGTCTGGGGCCCCAGAGCTGTCAAGAAGCGCCTGGAGGCATGGGAAGCCTATAAGACCCATAGAAGGAATGACAACAGTAAGGAGGAGGATGAGGAATCCCAGTGACTGCTGCAAAAACCAAGGGGACAACAGATCCAGCAAGCCCTGGACAATGCCTGTCAGGAGGAGGCAGAGTGCCAACAGGACTGTATCAATGGCAGGGAAAGTATGGAGGTAGAAAGAAATGAGAAGGAAAGGAGGGAGGCCAGAGAGGAAGGAGTAGAGGCCTCACAGCATGCTCCTAGACAGGCATCGAGGGGGCACATTCATACTGAGTTGCTGAGTGAGGTGGATGAGGTTGTGTTGGTGGAGGAGAATGGGGCACAACATGGGGAGGAGGACCTGGAAACTGCCTCTCAAGAATCTGTGGACCTGACGAGGCTGCTGAATAGAGACTCAGATAGAGACTCAGACAGGGATTCAGACAGCGAGGAGGAGGTGGATATCTCTATGACAGATGCAAGGCCAGTAACAAGGATGGAGGTGAACAGAAGGGAGCAACACTATATGGATATCTTTGAGAAGATAGTGCAGTACGCCATTGGAGATGCTGACTCCCAAGCTGTTTGGGAAGCAGTGTTGACACTCACCTGGGCAGCAGTGGAACTGGGCAGTATTCTGAGAGCTAAATCCCTGATATAAGTAGGGCCTGGGCTCCTGGTGGCAAAGGCACAAATGACTGACCATTACCAACAACTGGCCAGGGAGTTCCTTCAATCTGAGAGGGGCCTAGCTGCATGGTAGGAGGCATGTGCCCAGGGTGCCCTAGCATCTCAGCAGGCAGTAGAAGAAATGGTGCCTTCGACATTACTTTAAAAATTCCCCCTCTTAATGAAAGAACAATTACATTATATCTCCTTAAATGTTAATAACCTAGGGAACAGTAACAAATGGTGGAAAATCTTCAAATGGATCAAGAACCAGTACTTGGACATTATCTTTCTTCAGGACACATGGATGAGTGATGATGAAAAAGGGGACTGGCAGGACCAATGGGGACTGCCAGGAATTTAGAGGAGACATACAGCAATCTTGGGGGGCTCAGCAGACATCAGGATAGAGGAGGACATAGATATAGACAATTCTCGTATATGCAGTGGATTAATTACCAAAGGTGAGACTTTTCAGTGCATTGGTACCTCAGTATATATTCCAGCAAAATAGGAGGAGAGAACAGATTTCCTAGAGATGCTAGAGGTAGACCTACTAGAGAACATTGGAATATTGGCGGGTGATATTAATATGGTGGGTAGTAGTGAGCATGACTGGTGACCCCAGAGGGAATGGACCCCCTCAGGGCAGTGGCACAAATGGCAGACAATATTGTATGACAGGGGCTTGGCCAATGTATACCAGAGACATGCACCGGAGGGACCAGACCTGATGACCAAGTGGACCATTACTAATAGAGGAATGGTGGGATCCTGTATTGACCAGGTATATGCCAGTGAGGAGTGGATTGACCATATGCCTGACCATACTACCCTCCACTGTCCCTACTCTGACCATGAATAAATCTGAGGGTGTATCCGGCAACCCCAAAACATAGAGGCAGGGAATAGGTACTGGAGGCTCAATACAGCCTTATTCAATAGAGAGACCACAGTCCAGAGATTTGGTGAACAATGGGAAACCCACCCAGAGAAGGGAGAGGGACCAATGAAGGAGTGGTGACAATTCAAGTCTTGGGCACAGGCCTTCTTTGTGGAAGAAGGGGAACATGTATGGCGATCGCAGAGGAGGCACTTTCGATGTCTGGAGTGCCAACTCCAGGAAATCTCGGCCAGAATTGCCAGAGAGGGAGATGTCAGAGAGGGCAACATGGAAGAAAGGCAGCTATTAGTTAAAGAAATCCATGTACAGGAAGATAAGTATATAGAGGGGCTCTGAATCCAGGCTTATGTCAGATGGGTGGAGGAAGAAGAGAGATCTACCCAATACTTTGCATGGCTCATTAGTGCTAAGAGGGCCCGCAAAAGTATGACAGGGGTACTGCTAGAGGATGGGGAGACAATTGCTACAGAGGCTATAGCTATGGTGGCAAGAGCTAGACAATTCTACTCACAACTATCAATGCTAGGGAGATGGAGGCAGAGGCTGCTGAGACCCTAATGGCAGGAGTAGAGGTGAGGGTAGACCCAGAGATACAAGCCCAAGTGAGCTGGGTGATAAGAGAGGAGGGGGTCCTGGAGACAATCAGTAAGGGCAAGGCACACAGTACACCTGGAGGCGATGGATTACCCTGGGAGTTCTACAAGACATTTGCTAAGATAATTGCCCCTATGCTGGCCAGACTGCTTACCCTTACCATCCAGGGTGAAGAGCTGCTACCAGTATCATCACGCATAGCCCACATCTCTCTGATTTATAAAAACAAGGGAAGAGAGGAGGACCTTCAGAACTGGCAGCCAATTTCACTTCTTAACTGTGACCGCAAGATTCTCATAAGGATATTGTCTGGCAGAGTGCAGGGAGCAGCAGCCAGTATTATTCATGCTAGCCAGACTGGGTTTATCAAAGGGAGACTCATCCAGCAGAACACTATGATGATTACACAGATCCTTGATCATTACCAGAGGGTCAGGGGAAAGAGTGCCCTCATCTTCTTAGATCAAGAGAAGGCTTATGACAAGGTGAACTGGGAGTATCTGATGGCAATACTATCGCAGTTTGGTTTCCAGGAGAATGCCTGTAGAGCTATCAAGGCAACACTGGAGCACCTAGCTGCCTTAGTCATGGTGAATGGTTTTATTAGTGAGGAATTTCCTATCCAGCAAGGCCTCCCCCAGGGTGACCCTATGACACCTATCCTATATGATATAGTACTTGAACCAGTACTGTGCTGTATCCGACAGAGAGTATCTGGACTAGGGGTCCCTCCCTCCCCATTTAAGCTAAGTGCATTTACAGATGATGTAGTAGTTGGTGTGCAAGATCAGGATGATGAGGAGAAGCTCGTAGAGGTGCTGGGGCTGCATGAAAGAGCATGTAATGCAAAGCTGAACTATGGCAAGAGTGAGACACTGCAGCTGGGAAGCACAACTGAAGAAGAGATACACAGCATAGGCAAGATCATTGATACAGATGAAACATTCAAGTACCTGGGCATCACCTTCCATGCTAGGGCTCTCCCCCTTCCTGCCTCCTTCTATAATGATACCTTAGAGACCCTACAGCAAACAATAGGAGTTGGCAACAGCGGCACCTCTTCCTGGCAGGTAGAGTGCTAGTAGTAAACTCAAGGCTGCTCAGCAAGTTGTGGTATATGGGATACAACATCTCCTTCTCTCAAGGCTTCTTCAAGAATCTCTGGAAAATAGTCTCTACATTCCTATGGCAAGAAAGGAGACCCCAAATCAAGTGGGATGTATTGTGTCTCCCAGTGATAGAGGGTGGGCTAGGACTACTAGACCCAGCACTACAGATAAGGATGACAAAGATGTGGTGGATCCATGCTGAAACTAGAAGTGAAGAAACTGTATGGAAGGGTCTGGCTATAGAGAACTGGAGACAGCGATATATGCCAAGAGGGTCCCATGGACTGGACTTCTTCCTGGGAGGCATGTCTCTAAGCCTTATCCACCATAAAGGACTATGGTGGGACATTCAGAGAGCTGGGGATTAATGGGATACCAACTAGATGCAGAGACAGACTCACTGGTTACCCCATACTCTTTTCAAGGTACTAAGTGTACTGGGGAGCCTGTCAACAAATATACAATTGGGGAGAGTAGAAGATGCCTACAGAAGAGATGAGTCGAACATAATGAACCACTGAAATGGGCAGAGCTGGTCCCTGGCTGGAATCAGGAAGCTGACCATGTGTGGCCAGCCCTGGCTCAACTCCGCAAGACCCTGCAGCCAAAGCACTGGATCCTATAGTGGCGAATCCTGAGATGCAATGTCATGACAGGAGTACAGGTGACCCACATGCACCCAGAGAGTTCGCCATTGCATTGAAGGAAGAATTGGACAAACACAGCATACAGTTCAACATATGTTTATAGAGTGTCAGCTTGTAGCTGACTTATGGAAGGACATCAATGCCTGGCTGCACCAGGGCATCCCTGGAATGCTATCTCCCTACTCTGCAATTAATATCCTATACCCCTGGAGCACAGCTGTCCCACAGGTGGCTGAAATGGTGGGAACTGTCCACAGCATCGGCTTTTGGACCATTTGGGTGGTGCACTGGCAATGGATCTGTGAAGAAAGGGTAGTGTGGGCCTCAGCACTCCATCAAGGGTTCCAGAGACTCCTAGAAGAGGCCATTCATATCAAGTGGCATCGGGCGAATTGGAGCCAACAGATGCCTGAGTTTGAGGCAGCCTGGAGGATTGGTGGGGGAGGCCTTCAAGTGGTGAAGGGGAGGGTAACCATGGTAGGGTGGACTAGTGTAGAAGCTCCTGATGCTACAATGGTGGAAGGGATAGGGTAAGCTCTGTAAGAATAGGCTATATACTTATAGTCTTGGGGGGTATTGGGATGGGCTCTAGGGTTGGGAGGGGAAATGTCTAGTATATACTTTGGACTTCTGTTACTTCCTTATGTATGCTGGTTAAAATTTTAAATAAATGAGTCTCTGTCAGAGTCTCTGTCAGAGTCCCTATTCAGCAATCTTACCAGATCCACAGACTCTTGAGATACATCTTCCAGGTCCTCCACTCCATGCTCGGTGCTATCTCCCTCCACCAACACCACCTCATCCTCCTCACTTGGCAACTCAGTATGAATGTGCCTCTTTGGCACCTGGCCTATGAGGCACTCACTCCTTCCTCCCTGGCTTCATTTCTTTCCTTCTTGCTCCTTTCCACTTCCATTTTCTCCCTGTCATTGATAATATCTTATTGATGCTCCTTCTCTTTCCTATGGGCATTATCCAGGGCTTGCTGGACCAGCTGTTCCCTTGACTACTGCAGAAGGCACTGAGATTCTTCCTCCTTCGTCTTACTATTTTCTTTGGTTTTCTGAGCCTTATAGACCTTCCATGCCTCCTGTCACTTCTTGATGGCCTTGGGGCCCCAGACTGGGTCCTTCCAGGGCTCCTTGGGGCTCAGGGCTTGAGAGCTAGGGCCAGTTGGGGTTTTCTCCTTCACCCCCACACTCTTCCAGTTTACTGCACTAATTGCCCCCTGTAGAGTGATGCTGTCAGGTAGCTTGGAGGCACTGTCTGCACTGAGAATTCCACTGTGGACCTTGAATATTGCTTCACAGCTATCTGCTTGGAGCTTGGTGCCCCCCCATCTCGCAAAGTCAATCTGTTGTATCTTCCCAACTACCTTCAGTACCTTGCAGATATCCACCTTAGTAGTCTCTCCTTCATAAATAGGGAGGTCCCTGATAGTGATAGACACAATGAATTCATTCCTTCCAAAGCATCATACTAGGAGAAGCTTTACTCCTGAATGCAGGAGCCCCTTGTCAATAGCAGCCTCTACAGTGATGTCAGTTATAAAGGCTACTTCCATTACTGAGTTGCTAGTAACAAAGTTGATGGCTTTGGCCTCTAGAAGGTGGGTAGACATCAGCCCTATAGCATCACTTACTGAGAGGTATAGCTCTTTGATGGAAATGGTAAAGACATTGGCAGATCTAGACTTGTGGAAATACAGGTAGACCAGGTATTGCACTGGCTTGAAGGAAGGCTCAGGAGCTGTACTTCCATCTTTGGTTTCTGGCATTATCTTCTCCTTTACTGCCCCACTGGCTGACTCTATTACTGTGGATTTGCTGAATTGTCTCCCTGCAATCTGGGCATAGAATAGCTGGTGGAAGTTGCCTGAGACAAGCTGCCAATGGTTGAATCCCTGTTTTGCAGCTGGCTTGGTAGTGGCTTTTCCTTTAGGGTGCAGGTTGAACTTTGATTGAGGCTCCTCCTCTCACTCCTCAAAGATACCATCATCTCAGTATTCTTGAGTAGTCATGGTCCTTTGGGTCTTAGCGGGCCCTGGCTGGCCACTGTTGCTGTTGGTTGCTATGAAAATTATATTAACTGAGTGTTGTTGTTTTTGCTGAAAATTTTGAAGTGCTGATAACTTCACAAATACTAGATGCCCCAAGGGCTGGTTGGTGTTAAAAGACTCTTTTATTTGTGGTGGTTCTGTCTGTGCCTATGGCCCCAGGGTGCAGAGTACTGGCAGTATATAGTTCCCTTTGGAAGTTTGAAAGTTTTGACAGTTGGTGGCTTAGCTGCTTGCCCCAAAATTCGTCCAGGTAAAAAAGAGTCCCACTAAATGTAATCAGTATCAGATGACTCTGGAGGAATTGGCAAAGGAGGATATCAGAGAAATTAATATATTCAGTGGCTCCCAGGCAGAGTGGGCCTTGTTTGTGAACATTCAACTCCAGAGACCAAAACTTATCCTTGCTCTTGTGGCTATCAAGCTGGAGGAAGAGGGCTATCAGGTAGATGAGACATGGATGAATGAGATAGGGCAGACAGTCAGGGAGAAGGTGTCGGCATTCTGCAACAGCACTAAGAGACAGGACATGTGGCACATCATCTGTGAGGAGCAAGGGGACCTTGTTATCATGAAGGCTGCAAAGGCCACAGAGAGAGAGAACAATTAGGGAGAGACATTAATTCAACATAACTAATAATGAATGAAATATATATATTATCACTAAATGTCCATGGACTACACAGTAAGGTAAAATGGAGAAGAATCTTTTGGTGACTCAAAAATAAACAATATGACATAGTACTACTATAGAATGTGCAAGTACATGGGGAAGAAGACTACCAGCAATGGAGTAAAGAATGGTTTGGGAGCTCAGGATGGAATTGACAAGTTGGCATTCTAATAAGAATTGGAAAAGGAGAGCTGGAGATGATGGAGTGCTGGGGAGAAAGGATGGTATAGGGCAAACTGAAAGGTGGCAAGTAAGATGGAATTGTAATATTTACTGGCAGTGGCACAGAAATGGAAGCAGTAGCTGGAAGAGTGGGTTAATTGGGAGGGCAATACAAACATTGGGCTAGATATTCTTAATGGAGACTTCAATATAATCAGGGACTACAAGCTGGACAGATCCAATGGCAGTGTAGATACTGCAGTATCCACAGGGCTGACTAAATAGCTACAGATTAAAAGAGAACTTGAGCTGGTGGAGGGGGTCTGACTATGACAAGGAGAGGAGGCAGGACTATTCACTAGGTGGCACAGGGTGGAAGGAGGCTTTGTTGATACATGAATTGACTGACTTCTGGTGGGTGAGTATTGGAGAAACATCTTTGATAAGGTGGAAGTTAAGTGGTGCCCATGGTCAGACCACTGGGGAGTTGATGCAAGAGGTATCTTTCAAGCAGCAAAAGGAGGGAGTGGGTATTGGCAACTTAATACAAGATTACTGAAGCAGAGAGAGGCATGAGACAACTTTATACAGGCAGCCCAGTAAGAAGTTAGGCAATGGAGGGCAGAGGGATGGATAGTGACAGAGTGGTGAGGCAGATTCAAGCATATGGCTGGGGCTTATTAGAGAGATATCAGGGAGGCAGCTGGAAGGGCAAGAAGAGATAAGGAGAGGAAAGTAGACAGGGGCCTGAAATGGCAGCTGAAACAATTGGAAAACAGAACATTATCAGCTGACAAAAAGAAATTGCTGGCAAAGGATATTGCAGCACTATAGTGTAACCTTAAGGATAATGAGAAGAGACAAGTAGATGGACTTCTGACCTGACTACAGACAAGGAGACTGGAGGAGGATGAGTGACCAACAAAATACCTGATGGATATGCTGAAGACCAGGGAGGTGTGATAGAGCTGGACCTCAGTACTTGGTGATGATAGAAGGGAGATAACCCAGCAGAGCAATATGATGAGAGAGGCCTCTACTAGGTGGGCAAGCCTGTGGATAGATGATATAGATACTGATAGAACTGAGCTAGAGGAAGAGAAACTGGCAGAGTACCTGGAGGACTGAGAGGTGCAACAAGATCAGGGACTGGGGAATATACATTATGACCAATCAACCTAGATAAAGTAAAGGACATACTAAAGGAGGTCCAGACTGACTCCTTGCTAGGGATCAATGGACTACCATGGAAGTTCTAGAAGGAGTTCTGGAGAGAGTTTGGAGGCTGGATAGTTGAGATGGCCAATGTAGTCCTGAGTAAGAAAGAATGGCTAGCAGACAGCCAGCTGGGCCTAGTCTCTCTGATTTATAAAAATAAGAGAGACTGGCATGTGTGAAAGAACTGGAGACTCCATGACCTTCTTCCACTACCATTCATGTTACATACACTTCTACACACACTTTTGAATAGTTTATTGGAAAAAGCTACTAGTAAAATGGCAGTGATTCAACCCCCCAGTTGGTGTACTGGGTCAAGACCTGGTGTAGTGTCCAAGTGGCAGCAAGAAAAGGAAGGGTATGGGCTGGGGATGGGAGCTTTTGGGAAGATAACTATCAGGAGTGGTGCAGATGGTGGTCAAGGAGCTGGAGGTGAGGGGAGAAGTGAGGGACCAGGGAGCTTTGCAGCGGCGGTGAAGAGTGGGGCTGAAGGGGGCAATGTGGATGGATGGCAGCAAGTTGGGGGGGTGAAAGAAAAGTACAGGAGGAGTGAGAGTGCTAGGCCTGGTGTAGGGGGGCAGAAGACTGGTGTGGGAGGGGCTAGCAGAGATGGAGTGACTGCTGATAGTAGCGGGACTGGCAATCTGGAAAAAAAGGAGATGTGACTGCTGATCAAACCAAGGGGGCAGCTGAGGGATCGTCAGTGACATGCAAGGGAGACCTAGCTGATGGTATGATGGGGCTGATGGTGGCACCATTGCTCAAGAAGTCTATTTCAGAATTCGCAGTCATGATGAGCTTCCGAGGACTGGCAGTGACAGCCAGAGCGGTACTGGTCCTGGGTAAACAGCTGAAGGATGTGACTTCCATGAAATTTTTGAAGGGCCGGGAAGGAGTAGAAGTTGGATTTGTCAAGGAGGAGCAAGTAGTGGCAGTGATGGCTAAGGGGATGTGAGTTAGAGAAGTAGCTGTTCTGATGATGAGGTGTCTGCATTGGGACCCGAGAGTGGTGCATCTGGTGGTCAAGGGAGTCCTAATAGTATCAATGGAGGAGACAAAGGAAATAGTTGGAAGGGTGATGTGAGAGTATGGCAAAGTGGTTTATATTGGATTTCAGATATGGGAAGGGATGACATTCTGCACTGGAGATGTGGAGGTGCAGTTGAGAGTAGCTGGGAAGGAGGTGACAGGGAAAGGTGATTGGCCAAGAGTGCTGAAGTGGGAGCCCTTCGAGTGCAAGGTATCTAGGGTCAAAGGCTCAGAGAAGGAGGAGGAGAACTTGCTGATGGTGCTTTGGGAGTTGGAGGGAGCCGTGGAGTAGAGGGAGAAAGCTTGGCAGGCCTTTGAAAGGGCTATGATGATGGTGGAAATTAATGGGAAGAAGATTCAAGTTGACAAGTTGATATGAAAAAGGGCTCAGGGAAGAAAGCAGCAACAAAAGCTTTTCACTAGGCTTGGGGCAGATACTAAGAAGGAAGGGACAGGGGTGACCATTGGGGGGAGTGGTGGGTGGAAGGGGTCGGAGGGATCCGTGCACTCTAAGTATGCCCCTCAGCAGAGTAGGGCAGGTGCTGAAGAAGAGATTTTCTTTGATGACTAGAGACCAGAGAGTAATGCCGACAGAAATAAGGAGAATGAGAGGCCAGAGGATGTGTGGGGCTGAGGTGGAGGATGTGGTGATGAAGGGTGCAAAGAATGTCTAATTTGGAGTCCCAGAATTGGCCCTGGGGGGTCAGGTAGTTGGGGTGTCTGGAGAGAGTCTGGTAGACACATCAGATGAGGAGTGGGATAAAGAGGTCAGTGCCAGCCTGGATGGAGTACAGATGGTGGGGAAGAGGGCAATGACTCCAGGGGGAGAGCATGTGAGAGAGGGGCCCTGGCTGTACAGGTTGATGACAGAGTTGGCAGATGGGGAGTTGGGCGATGTGGACTTCCAACTAGTGAGTGAGAAGAATTGGAGTGACATTCTGTGTTGAGTTGGTATAGTGGGAAAGCTGGTAATGATGCACTTGGCTACACTGCTAGAGGATGAAGGGTATGAGGTGGATACTATTAGAGAGGGAGAGATGAAAGTAGAAGCACATAGGGTGGTAGTTGAGGGATGGAATGCTTGGAATGGAGCAGAGATGTGGGAGGAGGTGTGTGCAGATTATCGCTCAATGATGGAAGAGAAGGACACAGAGGATATTCAGGAGATCCTGGTGGCACTGGAGGCAAAGGAGAAGGTAGAGCTGGATGCTGAGATGGAACTGGATTTATTTATTTATTTATTTATTTATTTTTTTTCCTCTATAGGCCAGAGCCCCATTTATTAACTATCTAAAACATGCAATATGTCCTCATGTCACACCCACAACACTATAATTTCCAAACCAATAATAATCTTAGTACCTTTAGGATGTAAGTTGTGACCTCACTGCCCGAGTAACTAGATCCTCCTACCCAGCCTGCCCCACCCAAGAGTGAGTATGGGTTGTGAGCCCCAACTACCTCAAGTACTTGGCATCTAGTGCACCTGGCCTATCTCTATTAGTGCCTCCCCATCTTGCCCATCTTGCCCATCTTGCCCGTATTGCCCAGTTGCCCGTCTTGCCCATGTCACCCATCTTGCCATCTTGCCTGTCTTATCCATCTTGCCCATCTTGCCTGTATTACCCGTCTTGCCCGTCTTGCCCATCTTGCCTGTCTTACCCATCTTGCCTATGTCATTTTGCCTGTTTTGCCCATCTTGCCCATGTCACCCGACTTGCTGTCTGCCCATGTTACCCATCTTGCCCATCTTGCCTATGTCATTTGTCCGTTTTACCCATCTTGCCCATGTCGTTTTGCCCACTTTGCCCATCTTGCCCATGTTGCCCATCTTGCCGTCTTACCTGTCATGCCCATGTTACCTATCTTACCCATCTTGTCCATCTTGCCTGTCTTGCCTGTATCGTTTTGCCTGTTTTACCTGTCTTGCCCATGTTGCCCGTCTTGCTATCTTGTCCATCTTGCCCATGTCACCTGTGTTACCCGTATTGCCCATCTTGCCCCTCTTGCCTGTCTTACCTGTCTTACCTGTCGTTTTGCCTGTTTTGCCCATCTTGCCCATGTCGCTTGTCTTTCTTGCCCATGTTGCCCATCTTGCCCGTTTTGCTGGTCTCGCCTATGTCATTTTGCCCATTTTGCCCATCTTGCCCATATCGCCTGTCTTGCTGTCTTGCCATCTCACCTGTGTTGCCCATCTTGCCCGTCTTGCCTGTCTTGTCTATTTTGCCCATTTTGCCCATTTTGCCCATTTTGCCTATTTTGCCCATTTGCCCATTGTGCCCATTTTGCCCATTTTGCCCATCTTGCCCATCTTGCCCATGTCGTTTTGCCTGTTTTGCCTGTCTTGTCCATATCACCCATCTTGCCATCTTGCCCCTCTTGCCTGTTTTGCCCACGTTGCCCATGTTACCCATCTTGCCTATGTCGTTTTGCCCATTTTGCCCATCTTGTCCATATCACCCGTCTTGCCATCTTGCCCGTTTTGCCCGTATTGCCCATATTACCCATCTTGCCCATCTTGCCCATCTTGCCCATCTTGCCTGTGTCATTTTGCCCGTTTTGCCCATCTTGCCCATGTTGCCCGTCTTGCCATCTTGCCCATCTTACCCGTCTTGCCTGTATTACCCATCTTGCCCAGCTTGCCCAGCTTGCCCGTCTTGCCCATCTTGCCTGTCATTTTACCTGTTTTACCTATCTTACCCATGTCACCCATCTTGTCTTGCCTGTTTTGCCCATCTTGCCCATCTTGCTGGTCTTGCCTGTGTTGTTTTGCCCATTTTGTCTATCTTGCCCATGTCGCCTGTCTTGCCATCTTGCCTGTCTTACCCGTCTTGCCTGTCTTGCCCATATTACCTGTCTTGCCTGTCTTGCCCGTCCTGCCCATCTTGCCTGTTTTGCCCGTCTTGCTCCAAAATTCTTGAAATCCTTGTAACTTGCTGAAACTAGAAGCTATGGCTACGCCAAAGGGGACTCTTTTACCTGGACCAATTTCGGGGCAAGCAGCTAAGCCACCGACCATCAAAACTTTCAAACTTCCAAAGGGAACTACACACCACCAGTACACTGCCCCCTGGGGCCATAGGCACAGACAGCGTCACCACAAGTAGAAGAGTCTTTTGACACCAACCAGCCCTCGGGGCGTCCAGTATCCGCGAAGTTATCGACACTTCAAAAATTTCAGCAAAAACAACAACATTCAGGCAGCGTGATTTTCATGGCAACCAACAGTAACAGTGGTCAGCCAGGGCCTGCTAGGGCCCAAGGGACCAAGACTACATGAGAGCACTGGGATGATGGTACCTTTGAAGTGTGGGAGGAGGAGCCCCAACCAAAGTTCAACCTGCACCCCAAAGGGAAAGCTACCACCAAGCCAACTGCCAAGCAGGGATCCAACCACTGGCAGCTTATCCCAGGCAAATCTCACCAGCTATCCTATGCCCAGATTGCAGGAGGACAATCCAGCAAACCTACAGTAACAGGGCCAGCCAGTCGGACATCAAAGGAGAAGACAGCAATGGAAACTAAAGAAGGAAGCTTGGCTCCTGAGCCCTCCTTTAAACCAGCACAGTACCTAGTCCATCCCTACTTCCACAAATCTGGATCAGCCAATGCCTTCACAGTCTCCATCAAAGGACTGCACCTTACAGTGAGCGACGCCATAGGACTGGTGTCTACCCAGCTCCCTGAGGCTGAAGCAGTCAACTTTGTGGCCAGCAACTTGGTGATGGAAGTGGCATTTGTATCCAACACAGCTGCAACTGCTGCCATTGACAAGGGGCTCACGCATGCAGGGGTGAAGCTCCCTCTGGTGCAGTGCTTTGGAAGAGATGACTCCATTGTCCCTGTTACCATCAGGGACTTACCTATCTATGAGGGGGAGGCTACCAAGACAGATGTCCGCGAAGCCCTGAAGACAGTAGGAACAGTGCTACAGATTGACTTTGCAAGGTGGGGAG
>RQIL01042857.1:0-15361 GCA_003951145.1 Jimgerdemannia lactiflua | reverse complement strand
AAAAAAGAGCCTGGTGGATATATCAGATGAGAAGTGGGATAAAGCAGTCAGCACCAGTCTGAGTGGAGCACAGATGGTAGGTATGAGAGCAATGACTCCTGGAGGGGAGTGCAAAGGAGAGGAGCCCTGGTTGTGCTGATTAGTAACAGAACTGGTGAAAGAGGAGCTGGGTGATATAGATTTTCAACTTCTGAGTGAGAAGGAGTGGAGCAATATCCTGTGCAGAGTTGGTGTAGTGGGAAAGTTGATGATAGCACATTTGGCAGTACTGCTGGAGGATAAAGGATATAAGGTAGATATTACTAGAGAGGAGGAGATAAAAGGAACAGTGTATTGAATAGTGGTTGAGGGGTGAAATGCTTATAATAGAGCAGAGATGTGGGTGGCAGTATGTGAGAACTATCATTCAATGATGGAGAAGAAGAATACAAAGAAAGTTCAGAAGATCCTGGTGGAGCTGGAGGCTAAGAAGAAAGAGGAGATTGAGTTGGAAGCTGAGAGAAAGCTGGATTTGTCTAGGATGGATCAGAATATAGAGATCTAGAGTAGACTTATAACTTAAACATTTTTCCATATAAACTGTACAATCAATATTTTTTCACTAAATGTCAATGAGCTGTGAGGATCAAAGAGATGACAAAACCTATTTAACTGGCTTAAGAAATTGGAAGTGGATGTGTTTCTACTTCAGGATGTGAGATATAAAGATGAGAAAAATAAATCACACTAGACTAGAAAGTGGGGAGGAGTGGCTGAATAGTGAGGGAAGATTGGAATTCTGATAAAGAAGGGCAAGGAAAAACTGAGGAATATTGGAGATTAGGGAGAGTGCCTTTTGTTGGGGGCTTGGGTGAGGCTGAGATGGGGATCTATAGTGGTAGAATTTTATTACTGTTTAGCAGAAAGGGGGATAAAAATTACTTAGATAGAGGAGCTGCTAGAAATAGGGCTCTGGTGGAGGGTGGGGTAGATATACTAGGGAGAGACCTTAATATAGTGAGAGATATAGCTGTGGATCACTCTGATGGAGGGCAAGGCAGGTCTGACAGAAGTGGTAGGTTGGATAAGTAGGAGGAAGTAGAGTATCTAAGTGCCTTGAGAGATGCAGGAAGACTTAAGTGGGGGGTCAGGGCAGTCTTCAACCATTGGGCATATGGGCTGGGAATATGGATTGATTGAATCCTTATAGCAGACTACTGGGGAGTGGAAGTCTGGAAGGATTTGGAGGTGATATGGTGCCACTGATCAGATTACTAGGGGGTGATAGGATAAGAAGTATTTGGGGGGAGTGGGGATAGGCCTGGATATTGGTGACTAAACTATACTCTTTTGAAGGACAAAGGGGTGTGGGAGTAATAGAGATAGAAGGTGGTGAATAATATTATATAATAGAGAGGGGAAGGAATTGTGATAGGAGACCAATGGCTGAAGTTGAAGGCTACTGCTCAGATGTTCTGAGGAAAAGTAGGAAGGATAAGAAAAAAAGTCTGAAGGATATAGATGATGGAAATTTTATGGCAGCTGGAGGGCCTACTGATAGAACTGTCTGGTGGCAATAAGAATACAGAGGAGGAGAGTGAGAAGTGGAGGATGGAGTGAGCTAGGATGGAACTTGAAGAGCTAAAGTCTGCCTTAAGGGAAGATGAGGAGCTTAGAGTTTGAGGAATGGTGGCAAGGCTGAGGTAGCAGAGATTGGAGGAGAGAGAGAGGCCAACAAAGTATTTTACAAGACTTCTTCGAGTATGCATAGTGTACCAGCAGTGGGAAGAAGTTATTGAGAAAGATAGTGGAATGGTGACTGGTATGCAAGATATATTGAGATCACTCCAGAGGCATTAGAGCTTCCTATGAAGTGAGGAGGAGGGAGGGGAGAATGAGCAGGCCATTGAGGAATATCTGGAGGAGTGGACTCTTTCAGCAGTAGAAGAGATGGAGGATCTGACCCATTCCATCTGAGAGAAAGAAATCTTAGGGATATTGTTGGCTATGAAGAGTGAAACAGCACTAGGTGAGGATGGACTGCCATGGGACTTTTGGAAGAGGATGGTAGAGATTGATAGAGTACTGAAAGAGATGAAAGAGATATATAGGGCTGTAATTAACTCAGTAAAATGGCTGGGGGGCCAAGAGCTAGGACTGGTGGTACTTCTATATAAGAATAAGGAACTGAGAGAGAACTGGAAGAATTGAAGGCTGATCATGCTTTTGGACATAGATAGGAAACTGATAATGAAGGTACTGGTGGCATGTTTGCAGGCAGTAGTATAATAAGTCCTGGGAGAGAAATAGCAGGGCTTTGTTAGAGGGCAGCTGATCAGAGATAGTACAGTCTGGGTGCATGGGATCATTGAAGGGGTAAGGACTGCAGGGATGGATGAATGGCTGGTCTTCTTGAATCAGAAGAAGGCATATGTTAGGGTGTGCTGAGTGTGGCTGGGCAGAGTCTTGGCAAGAATCAGAATTCTGTAGAGATTGAGTCAGGCCATCATACAGATGCTAGTGGAGAGAAAGGCTGTCATTATAGTGAATGGTCATCAAGGAGCTTCTTTCACACTGGGGAGAAAAGTACTGCAGGGGGACCTGCTGTTCCAGATTTTGTATGCACTGTCACTGGAGCCATTTCTAGATAGGATTAGAAGGTAGGTTAGAGGGTTGACTATATTGGGAGTGAACTGGAAGGTGGGTGCTTTTGCAGATGATATAGTAGTGGGTCTGGGTATTGTTCAAGATGTGTGGAAGCTTAAGGCAGTAGTTGGTTGATATGAGAGGAGCTCTGGACAGAAGTCAAACTGGCATAAGTGTGAGATGATAGTGCTGGAAGATAGCATAGTTGGTGGAGACATTATTGGTTCTGTGGTGCCAGTAAGAGAGGCAGTTTGATACCTGGGCATTATTCTCTTATATGGCTCAGTACTGCTGAAGGCCTAGTAAGAAGAGAGGGTATGAATTTGGGAGGACTTACTAAAAGCTGGGATAGATACTATATCTCTCTAGTAGAGAGGGTGATTATTCTGAATATGTACTAGATGCTGAAGCTCTGGTATCTGGCATAACATTTGGATTTCCCAGTATGGATAGTGAAGAGGCTACTTAAGCTAGTAAAGGATTGGATCTGGGCAGACAAGTAAAGTCAGATCAGCTGGAATGTCCTTACTTTACCAGTGGAGTAGGATGGTCTGAGACTGGTAGACTTCTCCAAGAAGCTATATTACTTATGAGTATAGTGGCTCCAAAGAGCAGTGGTACTGTGAGGGGGGGGGGGTGAGTCCCCCTGATACAAAAAGTGTTGAAGGTGCAGTATGCCCCACAGGGGTCTTCTGGTGACTTTGTTGGAGATGGTTGGGTATAGTAGTAGTCAAAGGTTATGGTACTGTAGATTCTGGTGGGGAGTGATAAAAGATATACATCAAATTGGTCTTAGATGAGAGAGGAATGTGGAGGAGGCAGACTGGGGCCAAGGGATATAGCAGTAATATCAACTGCTGCTAGATAAGTCTCCAGTAATAGACTTCAGTCTAGGGGCTGGAGTGGAGAGTCAACATAGACTAGAGAATGACCTCTGGCCAGAAGGGTTGCAAAGTGTAGAGATTGGTAAAGAGTGGGATTGATCAGACCTATGGGCCTGGAGGGCTAAGGTGAAGAAGTGGATTCCTTCTAAGTTCTAGGTAGTATAGTGGAGAGTGATGAGGAGGAATATAATATTGAATTTTAGATCAGGTTACTTAAGTGGGAGGGAACTTTGAGTATAAGGAGTATATAGAAGTTAGGCAGATAAGAAGAGTGGTACAGACTCCTGAGCATTAGTTGGAGGAGTATAAGATATTTGGAGTGAGGTGGAGTAGCATCTGGGTGGAGTATATAGGAGATAGGAGAGGGGGAGGTGGGATGTACTTTAGATAAAAATGGTCAGAGTGGTGGGAAATGAGTGGCTTACTCTGGGGTGGGTCCTAGCAGTGTGGGTAGGGTTGGTATACCACTGATTGATAGTGTTTGAGGAAGGCAAGAAGATGATGATACATGAGAAAATGGTGAGGTGGAAGTAGTTGATAGAAGATGTACTATTAGATTGGCAGAGAGAATAGGGTTTTGGAGAAGGGGGCCATAGGAAATAAGTAGAAGTGATATATTGTAAAAGTGAGAGTAGGGTACAGATAGTTGATAATGAGATAATATTTGAAAGAATGGGGGTAGGTGGATAAGTGAGTGAAGAGGTGGAGTAGGTGAGATAGAAGTGGGACTACTGGTGTGGTATGAGGATAGTTGAAATATATAGACAGCTGATTGGTAATAAATGAGGCTTCAGCCTAATAGAAAAAACAAAATCACTGCCCTGAATACTCAAGATATAAGGCAGTCAGTTAACTGCCATTTATTTAAGCTACACACTTAAGGAATCTAAGTATTAAGACTGTTAGAAATCTGCTATCAATATCTGCCCTCAAGTTAATTGAATATATAATATAAGCAATCTAAATTCTTGATAACTGTCATGAGCTACTTATTTAATGTATAAAGACTGCTGTCATATTTAACTAATTTGCCTAGACTATATATCTCAAAAGCTTTTGATAATCATCATAGACTGTATAATTTAAGATTATATTAACTAATCTGCCTACATATAATTCAAGTCTATAGACCCAAGTAATCACTACCAGAAATGCTCTTTTAAGTACATATAATTGAGCTATTGACCTGAATACTCACAATTAATATATGATTTGAATGATCTAATCATATGATCAATAACTCAGAAATCGATCAAATATACTCAGATATATATCATATACTTTATAAGTAATACATTGAGCTGTACTTGAAGCCTTTAAATATTACAAATCATATGCTACAATATCTATAACTTAAGAAATAAAAATATATTTTATAAGTAGTATATTGAGTTATACTTAAACCAATTAAAAATTTAAATCATATATTACAATAGATAGTAAAACATATATCTGTAGTATGAGGATACTTTTAATATTATAGATAGTGTAGTAGGCCACAGAAACTGTACCATTTGAAATTGCCACTTAACCATATAAAGTATACTAAGCAACCAAGACTGCCAACTTGTATAAATAACCTGACATACCAAAAGAGGATGTTTACCCATACAGGACCTATACACTGTACAGCACCTGTACACTGTACAGCACCTGAACACTTGTACCAGAACAGAAATACCTGACATAAATAGCACTCTATAATTAGCCAGATAGCAACCAGATAGCAACCACAATGTATAAAATACCCCAGAGACAAGAGTGAATAAACCTCAGTCTGAATAGCAAAGCAAAAGCCAATTGTCTGGTACACTTAGGAGAAATGCCTGCCAAAAGCCACTTGATCCTAAAGATTGGATTGCAACACTTAGGAGATATGCCTGCCAATGAGCCACTGCCAAGAAATTGTGAGCATTGTTCATTTCCACTCTGGTCCACTTTCCAATATAAAGGAGTTTGAGAAGTCTGCCATTTTTGGTTCACTTGCCAGATAAGCCAGAAGTTCAACGTTTTCAAGTAATTTGCTTTAAGTCCGCCACTCAAAAGCCAGTCTATAGATGCAACTTCGCAGTGATTCAGTTCATGCAAACGAAGCCAGTCTTTGATATAATTTTGCCAGCTGCCGCCATCTTTCCGCCGATCGTCCACATCATTCACTCATGTCGTTCAACAATTAAGTCCACTGATCTGCCACATACCGCCAATCCGCATTGTTCAAAGTTCACCACTCAAAGAAGCCACCATTTTCGAAGAAGTCTACCGCTTAAGGAATAAGCTGCCATTTTCAAGTCCGTTTTCAAGAAGTTCACCACATTTTAGTCCACCGATCTGCCGCTTTCCACCGATCACCCACATTGTTTGTCCGCATCACTCGCCCGTATTGTCTAAGTAAAACTGCATCGACTGCTTAGCTGCACCATTTGAGAAACCCACCACTATTAGACCTTTTGCCAGAAAAGGAACCTGATTGCCCATCATGAACCTGCGCCCTTAAGGGAAGCCGATCACCAATTCCCAGAGAGTCTGCTCTTTTAAGGAAATCTGCCAAATTTGAGAAATCCAACCACCCAGGTCACACGAATTATCCACCGACACCCAAGAAGGAAATCTACTTGCACACAAAGGACCGTCATACACCCAAGACTGCCGCCAAATTAGGAAATCGATCACATGCAGAAAGTCTCCAGCTGTTGAATATTATACCACTAGACACTAACACCTGTACCAGACCTATAAAACCTGAACATTTTGTTGCTTTTTAACAAAGTAACTGGGGGCTCAAGGCAATCTACACAGCCACCCAACCTTGTAATTTGCCTCTATTGAGCCAGGCATGTTACATTTGGGGGCTCAACTGGGAAGATTACACACCAGCAATCTACATGACTTTTCAGCTCATAGAACCCAACCTTCAACCTGGAGACCAGCACCACTGCAACCTTTGATACAGTACCAATCTCAGCTACCACAGGAGAAGAAATTCCAGCACTACAAAGTATTTGGACAGGAAGAGAAGTAATCACCTCCAGAATTGAACACTACTCAGCATTAGAAGGATCTGACATTGCAGAAGCCAGCACTGTACAAAATCCTCCACCTGTACCACCAGCAGATATACCAACCAGAGATTTTGATAAGCTTAATTCAGACAAAGTAGACAACACCAGATAAGACTTTGATAATCTCATCCAAGATCTCAACAATCACCTAGAAAGATTCCCTCCAAGAGTCTTCCCTGACTTACCCAGACCAGTAACTCCAGTTCCAAGAGTAACCCAACCCACAAGACTCCCCAGAATAGTGCCAAGAAGAGCACCATCTCCCAGATCCCTTGTATCTTCAAGCTCATATCCATCAACAGTCTACAACTCTGAATCAGAGCCAGAAATCAAAACAGAGTCAGAAGACAGTGAGGATGAAATGGGCACAATACTACCCACATTTGCAGGATACCCAGAGGAGGACCCAAGAGAATTCATAGATACAATTGAAGGAATAGCAGCCCTGAGAGATTTGTCAACCCAAAGACGAATCAATGTCTTCAAGGCACAACTAAGAGAACCAGCCAAAGGCATCTTTGTCAGAACTGCAAGTGATAACAGCACAGACCTAGGAGATGTCATAGAAAATGCAAGGTCAGATGAAGAACAATATGAGGCCATGCAACACTGGATCATCGAAAAGTATGCAGGAAATGAAACCCGCCACAAGGCTCAAGAATCCATCATGGGAATGAAAATGAACCTTGGAGAATCCCCAAGAGCATTCTTCACCAGAATCCAGAAGAGAATGCATGCTGCTGGATTCAATGCTGCCAATCAAGACATCATTGGTCCAATGACCTTCATGAATGGAATCCCACCCAACATTGCTCAACATGTCCGAAACCTGGGCATCAGGAAGCCTGAAGAGCAAGTAGATGCAGCCCAAGGTTACTTTGATGTCAAACAAGGAACCACCTGGACTGACAATCGAAAAGAAGACAAGGAGGACCTCTTGGTCAAAGCCCTGCAAGGAATCCTTCAAGGAGAATCAAAAGAAAGGCCCACCAAAGAATGGAAGAAGGACAAGAATGAAATTCAAGACCTCAATTCGAAAGTAGACAGACTGGTCAGTCAGATTGAAAGGCTCACCACACGCGAAAATTGAAATTACCAGCCAAGGTACCCTCCTCAAGAAAATCGGAGCTACCAGCCAAGGTACCCACCACGCGAAAATCTGGATTACCAGAAGAACTACCCATCCTCTGATAGTCGAAACTACCCTTCAAGAGACAGAGCAGAGGTCCAATGCTACAAGTGTAAACAGCAAGGACACTATGCCACTGAATGCAACAACCAAGACAGTTCAAGGAATTCTGAACCACCAAATCGAAAGGATACCCACAACAGGAGGACAGAAGCTCACCCAGTTGAAGACTATGAGCAAAGTGACAGCAAGGAGTACAGTGACCTAGACTTGTACCCAACCAAAGCTGAATATGAAACAGTCTACCCAGTAGAGAAAAGAAAGAGAGCAGTAGGCCACCCTCGAGCAGTTAAGAAGCCACCAAAAAGAACCAGCAGAAGAACCATTCGAAATGAAGATGAAGAAGAACAGATTGACACACCTTCCCGGTCTCCTTCACCCTTCATTCCTGGAGCCACTATCAATGGAGAAGATCCTCTACCAGAATCTGCTGATGAAGAAATGGAAGAAGAATTGGAAACCAAGACTCTCAAATCCAAGAAGAAATACATTCCAAAGACCATGCCCCGAGACATTTACAATGAAGCCTGGCAGAAGATTCAAAAAGCTAAGATAGAAGTCCCACTCTTGCAGTTCCTTCAACTGATACCTGCTGGAGTAAGGAAAAAGTTGCTGTGAATCACCAGATCATACACAGGAAGAGTCCCCATCCCTCAAGAAGAACCAGCAACCCCAGCAGTATAAGCTGCAGAAAGACATGTCAGCACTTACTTGTTTGGAGAAATTGGAGACCAGAAGGCGAAAATCCTCATTGATACAGGAGCAGCTGTATGTGTCATTGCCAAGAAATTCCTGGACAGCATCCAATGGCCCATTGATGGACCCTCTAGTCTCAGCATCATAGTAGCAGATGGAGCCCGAACTCAATCCCTGGGAGAAGTCTGAAACATCACCATTACTCTTGGACACATCCAGTTTGCCATCCCTAAGGCAGTTGTGACCGAAGCCATCACCTATGACATGATCCTTGGCACCAATTATATGAAGGAGATAAATGCAGATGTCAACATTGGCCAACAAGTGCTCAAATTCGACTACAGAGGAAAGAAGTACAGAGTCAAGGTCACCAGTTTCGAACCATCAAAGAAAAAGAAGAAGGTGACTATCCAAGAAGAATAAGCCAGCAGTGAAGAATCCACCACAGAGGAAGAAGAAGAGTAGGACTCAGAAAATGACAATGACCCCAGACTGAGACCCTGAATCAACATGGTAGAAGACAGACCAGAAGATAATGTGTGGGCACAAGATACTATTCCCATCACAATTGGAGCCATTGCAGGAGAAGCCAGAGGATGCATCAAATGCTTCCAAAGACAGAAATGTGAAGAACACTCATCCAGACATGTGGGAATTCGAAAAAGCCCTGGCACCACAGGCCCTGACTGCAGGAGAAGGAAGAAGAAATGCCCCCACAATACTCAGTCAAAAAGCCATATACAAGTCATGCCCAATCCCGAAATCGAAGCAGCTTAAGTTCAAGCAATTTGGGACCAGCCTCCAGAGAATGAAGATGACAGCATTTCTGAAAATGAAGGGCTCCCAGCAGTTGTTTCCTGGGATGATCCGAATTGGGAACCACAAGAAGGAGAAGACAATACCCCCTGGAGTGAAGAAGAAGCAGGACCCAGCTCACAGCCAGTCATCCCAAGGCCTGAAACCCACCAGGAAAGAGCCTTCCAAATAGGCAGATGCCCCCACCAAGTTGTCTTCCACTCACCAAGAGACTACTGCTATCAATGCCACATACTGGACCAGCAAGCCAGACAGCCCTATGAACAGAATTCTCCGAAAATCATTGCAGAAGGGACCTCATTTCAAGAATCCATCACCTCACTTGTGAAAAGAAGAAATGGAGCCGGATTCTACACCCAAACAGAAGTAAAACCCCTCTCCACTCTCCCACCAAAGTATGATGCAATTGGATGCAGATTTCCGAAGCTAGGAGAAATCGAAGAAAGAAAGAAACACTTCCAAGCCATGGGATATTGTCATCATGGAAAGCACTCAAGATGCTGGCCCAGTCAACATGAAAAGATCCATCTCAGCAAGGATGTGATTGTGCATACACTCAAGAGAGGAGATGACTGAGCCAAGATTCGAAAGGACAAAAAGAAGAAGCCCACAAGAAAGGTCCTCAAGATATATGACCTAAGAGAAGATATCCTAGCTCTCATTTGGCATGCAACCTGCCAAGGATGCATAGATGATGCTATCAATTTCATGGAAGCCTTGGACCCCACTGGAAAAAGAGGAATCAACTATCTTCGAGACCCCTCTACTGGAGCAAGATGGCCACACCTAGACATCAGAGGTTGGAAATCTGATGCCACAGGAGCCTCAGCCCATGGACAGCCTACACTTGGCAAGAATATTGCACAGTTTACCTTATTTCACCCCAATGCAATTCCACCAAAAAAGGAACACCAAGAAGATGTCAGTTATGATCTCAGCAGCCTCTATGATACCACCTTAGGCCCTGGAAACACAACACTCATCAGAACTGGTATTGCCATGCAACCACCAAAAGGAACTTACATCCAGTTGACCTCAAGGTCCAGGCTAGCCCTTGAAGGACTTTCCACTGAAGGAGGAACCATTGACCCAGAATATACAGGCGAAATTAAGGTCATCTTAAGAAAAGGAAGCGGTGAATGGATTCAAATCAACAAAGGAGACAAAATCACTCAAGCAGTCTTCCTCAAGTACAAAACCCCTCAGCTACAGGAAGTACCCAAGCTCACTCAAGGAACCAGACAAACTAAAGGATTTGGAAGCTCAGATAAGAAGGAAGTACACCTCCTTCAAGTCAGCCAATTCAAAGCAAATGCCCCTCAATAAGTTTTCCACCAACCAGTAAAGCTTCACAAGAACCTCATCCTTGAGCCAGGAGAACAGACTACCATTGAAATCTTTGCACCACCAGACCCCAGGAATCTTTTCTTTGAACCCAATGAAGAAATCCGAAATCTGTACATAGAAGAATACACATTCTCTGACAAGATGAATCCAGTACACTCTCGAGCAACCAACACAAGCTGGGACAACATCATCCTGCCAAAAGGAACCATCATTGGACACCTTGTGCCTTATCTCAATCAAACACACAGAGAAGTTTCTGAATTAAACTTACAGAGAAACAGCAAAAGGTCACAGAAGAAAGAAAAGGCCCCTCTGTGACCCAGAAGAAAGTAAAGCCTTCCACAAACATTGGAGAAGAGTTGACCCCTCAGCAACAAAAACAATTGACCAAACTCCTTCATAAATATCAGGACATCTTCACCACAGACTATGGCAACCTGCCATACAACCCATCATACCACCACAGTATAAATACAGGAAATACAATACCCATCCGACAGAAACCATACAAGATACCCCACCATTTGAAGACATTTGAAAAAGAACACATACAGGAACTCTTAGACAATGGAGTCATCCGACCCTCTACCAGCCCTTGGGCCAGCCCTATACTTATAGTACTAAAGAAAGGAGGATGGAGACTAGTTGTGGACTTCAGAAAACTCAACACAGTAACTGAAAAAGATGCATACCCCTTGCCCCGAATTGATGACCTTCTGGACCAGCTACAAAATGCAAGATACTTCAGCAGCATGGATTTATTCGCAGGATTCCATGAGATACCAATGGATCCCAAAGACATTCAAAAGACAGCTTTCCTTGCCCTAGGAAAATTGTTTGAGTACCTCCGAATGCCTTTTGGACTCTGCAATGCACCACCAACCTTCCAGTGAATGATGAACTCAGTATACACCCCTCTCATCCACTACTGCCTGATTGTCTACATTGATGATTCCAACATTTACTCAGCAAATTTCGAAGACCACCTGCAAGACCTTGAAGAGTTTTTCAAACTCACCCGACAAAACCACCTTAGACTCAACTCAAAGAAGTGCTACTTTGGAAAACAGAAACTCGAATTCCTTGGATTCATAGTCTCTAAAGATGGAATACATGCAGACCCCAAGAAGATCGAAAAAGTCAATAACTTTCCTGTTCCCAAGACCCCAAAGGAAGCTCTATCCTTCCTGATGCTTGCATCTTACTACAGAAGATTTATCAAGGGATTTGCCGAAATCTCTGCCCCAATCCGAACCCTACTGAAGAAAGGAGTACCATTTGAATGGAAAGAACCACAAGGAGAAGTCTTCCAAAAACTACAACACTGCTTGACCTCAGCACCAATCCTAGTCTGGCCAGATCTGCAGAAATCTTTCATCCTATACACTGATGCATTCAAAAATGGCCTTAGAGCTATCCTTGCACAAGAAGACCTGACAAACAGCACCATCTGATAGCTTATGCAAGCAGAGCCACCAACAAGCAGCAGACCAACTATGGGAGCACCAAATTGGAATGTCTAGCAGTCATATGGGCAGTCACTCTGTTAAAACATTACCTTATTGGAAGAAAGTTCACCCTGATCACAGACCATGCAGCTCTCAAATGGTTACTGCACCAAAAAGACCCTACTGGAATCCTTGCCCAATGGATCCTTATCCTTCAAGATTATGAAATCAACATCATCCACAAAGTGGGAAGAACTCACAACAATGTTGATGTTCTCTCCCATATGACCCAATGAACTAAAGAAAGGGTGTACCTTGGAACTGCACTCTCAAAGAAGTTCCCATGACCATCAAGGAGCAAGAAGACCTTATCTGACAAGAACACCAGAAAGCCCATCAAGGACAGATAAATACAGAAGACAAAATTCGAAAAGACTATCAACATTGGCCTCACCTCAGAACACAAGTCCGAGATATCATCCAAAAATGTAACACCTGCCAGAAGTATCAAGGAAAGAAGAACTATCAAGCCCCTCTACAACCGATTCCCCCACCCACTCACATCTTCCAAAGATGGGGAGTAGATGTAATTGGCCCCCTGCCAGTAACACCAAGACAAAACAGATACATCCTAGTATTTGTTGAACATTTGACCAAATGGCCCGAAGCATACCCCATGGAGATTGCAGATGCCCTGACCATTGTTGGACATCTTCATGACATCTCTCTCTAATATGGACCCCCTGAAGAACTTATCTCTGACCAAGGAACCGAATTTGTGAATAACATAATCTCAAGTTATGTACGAATTCATGGGATCCACCTAAAAAGGACTATCTCCTATCATCCGCAAACCAATGGAATGACTGAAAGAATAAACCAGACCATCAATAAAGGACTTGCCAAGGTCAACCCTACCAATTGGGATCTCTGCTTACCTGAAATCCTGTGGGAAATCTGAAACACCCCTGCTGCCTCCACCAAACAAAAGCCCTTTGAAATGATTTTTGCCAAGAAGACCAGAACTGCTGACCATGAGAACCTCAGAAAGCTTTTTGAAAAAGGAGATCAGCTGCGAAAGAATGCCCAAACCAGATTATCAAGGCCCAGGAAAGACAAAAGAAGTATTTTGACCAGAAACAGAAGGATCAGAAGATCAAGATTGGAGATCAAGTCCTAGTTTGGAGAAGCATGATTGAGACAAACTTCACTGCCAAATTAAAACCGAAATGGAAAGGACCATACCTTGTACACAACATCAGAGGAACCAGTATCTATATAAGAAGCATGAATGGACGAATCTTGAGAACCCCAGTTCACATCAACCGCCTCAAGATTTACCTGCACAAACTATGACTCAGAGAATAGACCAGCACCTCCAGACCCTTATCCTCAGTTCATTCCAATCACTACCAATCCCCTTGCCCCTATTCCATGAAATCAATGGGAATGCCCTCCAAAAGATCCAGATTCACCAAGAGAATCTCATCCTTGCCAGATGTCTACTGCAAGTCCACCAGCTCCAGGCATATTATGCAATTGGTGAATAACTACAGAACCTCCCAGCTCCTGAACAAACCTATATCAGAAACACTATTGGTCTGACAAGAAGGGACACCATTGCCGCAGATAGACTCTAGACAATCTACAAATGAAACATCACTGCCCTGATACAAGCTCAGTTCTCCTTGCATGACATCCAGAAAATGAACCCAGCCACCTACCAGAGCATCATCCACTATGTCAAAATCCTGTTTCCAGAGATAGAAGAGGAACCTATAGAATAGAGTGACCCAAGTACAGATGAAGACAATGGTGAAGGTATTGATGCTGAAGATGCTTATGGTTACTGGAATGATGACTAAAGGACAGTCTGGGACAGACCATCCTTTAGTAGGGACTGATGTAGTAGGCCACAGAAACCGTACCATTCGAAATTGCCACTTAACTATATAAAGTGTACTAAGCAACCAAGACTGCTTTACTGTGCCAACTTGTATAAATAACCAGATATACCAAAAGAGGATGTTTATCTGTACAGGACCTATACACTGTACAGCACCTGTACACTGTACAGCACCTGAACACTTGTACCAGAACAGAAATACCTGACATAAATAGTACTCTATAATTAGCCAGATAGCAACCAGGTAGCAACCACAATGTATAAAATACCCCAGAGACAAGAGTGAATAAACCTCAGTCTGAATAGTAAAGCAAAAGCCAATTGTCTGGTACACTTAGGAGAAACACCTGCCAAAAGCCACTTGATCCTAAAGATTGGATTGCAACACTTAGGAGATATGCCTGCCAACAAGTCACTGCCAAGAAATTGTGAGCATTGTTCATTTCCACTCTGGTCCACTTTCCAATATAAAGGAGTTTGAGAAGTCTGCCGTTTTTGGTTCGCTTGCCAGATAAGCCAGAAGTTCACTGTTTTCAAGTAATTTGCTTTAAGTCCACCACTCAAAAGCCAGTCTATAGATGCAACTTTGCAGTGATTCAGTTTGCACAAACGAAGCCAGTCTTTGATATAACTTTGCTAGCTGCTGCCATCTTTCTGCCGATCATCCACATCATTCACTCACATCATTCAACAATTAAGTCCGCTGATCTGCCATGTACCGCCGATCCACATTGTTCAAAGTTTGCTGCTCAAAGAAGCCACCATTTTCAAAGAAGTCCACCGCTTAAGGAATAAGCCACCATTTTCAAGTCAATTTTCAAGAAGTCTGCCACGTTTTAGTCCACCGATCTGCTGCTTTCCGCCGATTGCCCACATCGTTCATCCGCATCACTTGCCCATATTGTCTAAGTAAAACTGCATCGACCGCTTAGCTGACCGTTCAAGAAACCCGCCACTTTTAGACCTTTCACCAGAAAAGGAACCCGATCACCCATCACGAACCCGCACCCTTAAGGGAAGCTGATCACCAATTCCCAGAGAGCCCGCTCTTTTAAGAAAATCCACCAAATTCGAGAAATCCAACCACCTGGGTCACACGAATTATCCACCGATACCCAAGAAGGAAATCTGCTTGCACACAAAGGACTGTCATATACCCAAGACCGCTGCCAAATTAGGAAATCGATCGCACGCAGAAAGTCTCCAGCTATTGAATATTATATCACTAGATACTAACACCTGTACCAGACCTATAAAACCTGAACATTTTATTGCTTTTTAACAAAGTAACTGGGGGCTCAAGCCAATCTACACAGCCGCCCAACCTTGTAATTTGCCTCTATTGAGCCAGGCACATTACAATAGTTAATAAATAGAGCTTTAATATATAG
>RQIL01042846.1:0-15374 GCA_003951145.1 Jimgerdemannia lactiflua | reverse complement strand
CTGTGGCCCCATTTATTAACTATCTATAATATCAAAGGTGTCCTCATACCACATTGGTAGCCTCTTCCCAACCCTAGCCTATCCAATCCCTACCATCTCTCATCTCCCTATCCCTACTTTTGCAAATACAACCTCCCCACCCTCAACCCTCACTCTTCCCTCACTCTCCCCTCAATCCTGTCATATATAGTCTCTACCAATTTCCTATAGTGACCCCCCTGTGAGCCCCGCCCTTTCAACCACCCTGACAACAAGTCACCTAGTAATCCCTCTCATTTTGCTACCTTCTCCTTCTTCAACATCAGTCTGCCCTCCTCAAATACTGCCTGCCAGTGATCTGCAAGCCCTACCCATATCACCAATGCCTACCCCAAAGTGAGCCATTTATCACCAATACTCCCCAGCATTCTCTTCTTCAACACCTCCCAGCAACTAACCCCATAGCTCCTGTAGCACCCTTCTAACCTACCCCCCACCACCTCCCAGAACCCATCCAGCACCTCACACTCTCCAAGCCAGTGTTCTGAGGCCTGCACCACCCCCCCCTCCTGCTCTACTCCTTGACACTCCTTGTACTCAAAGGCCCCCCCTGGGACCAGATGGCCTGATCTGAAATTCAGCATCACATTTCGGCATAGCATCCTCCACCATACCATCCAGAACTTAGAGGATAGCTACTTCTTCATCTCCATACCACAGGTCTACAGTCCTCTCCAGTCCCACTCCTCTCTAATCCCCACTCACTGCCATCCCTCTGGCCACAGGTCCTGCCCTATACTACCCTGGCTTTCCACCCCATCCCCTAAATTGAAGTCCATTGCTGGCACTCCACCCAGTAGCAGTCTATGTCACTGCCATCCTCCCCCCTGCTGCTCTGCCACAGCATGGCCCTCCCACCTAATGCCAATTCTATGTGCTCCCTCAGCTACCCTCCACTAGAACCCACTATACCAGAGTCTCTACTTTCTCTCCCCTCCACCAATGTTGAAAGGTCTCCAGAAGACCCCCAGGGGGCAAATTGCACTTCTACACCTTCTGCATCAGTGGGACCCATCCACTCCCCTTCAGCACAACTACCCTCTTTAGCCACCAGGCATGCAGGCAGTGCATGTGCTTCAGGGAATCCACCAGGCCCAGGCCCCCCCTCTCTACTAGTGTCACCAAGACCTCTCACTTAATCTGACTTCGGCAGCCTGCCCAGATCCATTCCCTCACTAGTTTCAACAGCCTCTTGACCACCCATGCTGGAAAATCCAAATGGTATGCCAAATACCATAGCTTTGGCATCTAGTAAACATTCAAAATAGTCACCCTCCCAGCCAGAGAGATATTTCGCCCTCCCCAGCTCCTCAGTACATTTCTCCACACTCTCACTCTGGCCTCCCATCAAGCCCTGGGCAGGACCAACCCATACACTGAGAGGAAGATCCCCAGGTACCACACCGCCTCTCCATGAGGGATGATTGTTTCAATAATGTCCCCTCCAACTAGGTCATTCCCCAAGACCATCATTTCACACTTGTGCCAGTTCAGCTTCTGTCCTGAGCACTGTTCATACCACCCAATAGCCTCCTTAAGCTCTGCCACATCCACTACTGTGCCCAGACCCACCACCATATCATCTGCAAAGGCCTGCACTTTTCAGTTCATGCCCAGCACCATGAGCCCTTCTACTCTCCTCTTGACCCTGTCCAACAATGGCTCCAAGGACAGAGCATACAGAATGGGTGACAGGGGGTCCCTCTGGAAAACCCCCCACCCAAGGGGGAAGGTGACTCCCCTGTATTCATTTACTATAATTGCTGCCTGGCTCTCCTCCAGAAGGTGGACAATCACATTCCCCAGCTCCAGTATCCCAATCCTCTTCAATACCTTCCTCAGCCAGACTCTCTGCACTCTATCATAGGCTTTCTCTTGGTCTAAGAAAACCAACCTGCCATCCACCCCAGCAGCCCTCATCCCCTTAATGACTCCATGCACCCAAGCTGTACCATCCCTAATCAACCATCCCCCAACAAAGCCTTGCTGCTCTTCCCCCAGGACCTGCTGTGCCACTACTTGCAGTCTCACTACTAATATCTTCATAACTAACTTTCAATCCATATCCAGAAGCATGATCAGTCACTAGTTCTTCCAATCCTCTCTCTGCCCCTTATCCTTATATAGCAAAGCCACCAATCTCAACTTCTGACCCCCCAGCCAGGACCCAGTCTCAATCATCTCATTATACATATCCCTCATTTCCTCACACCCCTCCTTCATCTTCACCATCTTCTTCCAGAAGTCCTATGGCAGCCCATCCTCTCCAGGGGCAGTCCCCGACTTAGTAGCTGCCAGGACCTGCAAGGTCTCCTCCTCCCTCACTGGTCTCATCAGTTCCCCAAGCCCCTCTACCCCTGGGGGGCACTAGTCTTCTAAGCAATTCACAATGGCCTCCTCATCTACTCCTCCTTCCTCCTCACTCCACAACCTCCCCCAGCGACTCTTAAGCTCCCCAAGGATCCCCTGGACCCCAGTCACCAAGCAGCTGTCCCCTTTGATGATCCCCTCCCACCTCTGCTTCACTCTCCTTGCCCTCAGTAACCTAGAGAGATACTTGGTCAGTCTCTCTCCTGCCTCCACCCCCTGCTACTTAAGCCTTGTCACCATGCCCTGCACATGACTCTCCTTCTCCATCCTCCATACTCCTTTCAGCTCCTCAATCTTCATTCTCACTTGTGCCTCCCACCAATCCTCCTCCTTCTCAACTCTCTGCTCCCTCAACTCCAACCACCACCAAAGTAGCTGCTCCATCTGACATGATGCCCACTTCTCCTTCCTTCTTTGAAGTGCTCCTCTCTACTTGCCAGCCTCCCCCCAGTACAATCTTGCCACCTCCTTCAGCCTTACCCATCAGAGCCCCTTTAGAGCCCCCTTCTCTCTCCATCTGATCACATTAGATACTATCTCCCCCCCATCTCTCTCACAGATCCCCATCCACCAGCAGAGCACAATTAAGCTGCCAATGTCCAGACCCCTCCCCACTGCCCCCAAAGTTCCCCTGCCCTAGCACCCCCCAATGGTCCAACCAGGGGCACCAGACTACCCCAAGTTCCCACCAAACATCATCTCTCCAGCAGTCAGCTGAGAATATCCAATCGATCCTTGATCCAAGCCCATTAATCCAATAGATAAAAACCTTATCCACTCCCCACTTGGTCCTCCCTATATCACCCAGAGAGCTTGGCCTCTCAATCTCCTCCCACCTGCCCAGTCCAACACTGTGACCAACAACTCCAGCTCCTCTATCAGATCAATCCAGAGTGGTATCTCACACTATATTGTAATCTCTACCCAGGACATCCAGCCCTGCCTCCATCAGAGACCCCTCCTCCAGCAGCCCTTCCAATCAGTCCACCCTCTTGCCCTGGAATGCTGGACAGTAACAAGATCTAACTACTATTGGTCCTCACCCTAGCCTCCTCCACATTCTCCAGAACAGGCGATCACCCCAACCCCCAATGTCCACCAGCTCTCCTTTACCCCTATGTATCAAGATCCCAACAATTCCACGCCATTCAGCCACCCCACCCCATTCTTTAGTCAAATGCAGCCTATCTACCTCCTCTTCACACCTTACATCCTGTAGCAGCAAAAGATCTACCTCTAAGCTCCTAGGCCACTAAAATATGTTCTGACATCTCCTCACTCCCCATAGCCCATTGACATATACAGATAAAATGTTGGTTATACTATTCATAAGGAAAAATGTTTGTAGATAGTGCCATCTCCCAAGCTCCTTCAAACTTCCAGCTTGATGTCCATCCTAGACAAGTCCAAGAGGTGCTCTGCCTCCACCTTGTTCTCCTCAATCTCATTCCTTGCCAAAGCATTAGCCACCTCCTGAGCATCCTCATTATCTTTCTCCTCTGCTTCTTTCCTGTAGTCCTCACAAAATGACTTCAATAATTCAGCCCCATCCTTCTTCATCCAGCAGTCCTCCACCACTTGCCCTGCCTCCTCTCTCAACTCAGCCTCTCTCTTTGCATCCACCTCATACCCTTCCTCCACCAATAGGATTGCCATCACCTCTGTCAGCAGTGTCCACCACTCCCTCATTCACCAGGATGCCCTGCCACTCTGCCTCCCCCAGGACACAGAAGTCCACCTCTGTAAGTTCATCTGCTGCCAAATCATTGAGAGTAGCCAGCAGCCATCCTGCCCCCCAATATGACCCACACCAGGAGTTGTGGGCCTCTTGCTCTCCTTGGGCCCACTATTACCCCCAGCCTCCTCTCCCTCAACTATACCAGTGTACTCTCCCTCCACCCTGACCACCAATCCTCTAAGTGCAACATCTGAAACTCTAAAACTCACATGCTGAGTCCCCTTCATCACCACATTCTCCCTTTCAGTCTCTTGCCCCAGAATGCTACCCATGATCCCTTCTGATCCAGCCCAATCCCCCTCCTCCTCATCCAGGTTAATGAAGAACTCTGGCTCATCCTCTCCAATAATCTTCTTCTGCCTTGAGGCATGCTGCGAAATTCCAAGGCCCCCAGTGAATCCTGGTGGAGGCACCATTCCTGTACCTGTCTTCTCCTGAAAGCTCTCCAGTAGATCCTTCTGTAGCTGCCTCCCCCACTCCCTCTCGCAGGCCTTCTTATCTACTCACACCCTCCTGCCGTCAATCTTCTCCATAACTGTTGCATCCTCAAAGGCCTCCCAGGCCTTTGCTCTCTGCTCCACAGCCCCTTCAAGCTCCCACAATGCTGTTAGAAAATCTTCTTCCTCCTTCTCTATTCCCCTCACCCTTGATACCTTACACTCAACTGGGGCCCACTTCAGAGCTCTTGGCCAATTACTCGCCTTCTCTGTTGCCTCTCTTCCAGCCACCCTCAGTCTCACCTCTACATTTCCTGTCCTAAAAGTTGTCCCCTCCCACATCTGGAAACCAATATCAATGACATCCCCATACTCCTTCATCACCTTACTGACTCTACCCCTTGTCTCCTCCACTGACACCATAGGGACCCCCTTGACTACTAGGTGCACTTTCCTAGGGTCCCAGTACAAGCACCTCAACATCAGGACCATGACCTTACCCACAGTAATCCCCCTCAACAGAGCCTCCACCAGGTGTTCCTTTTCCACAAATCCAACCTCCACTCCCTCCAGCCTCTTCAGGAACTTCACAGATGCCACATCTACCAGCTGCTTTTCCAGCAGCCCCAGGACCATCTTCTCTGTCACTGCTAGGCCCCAGAAGCTCACCATGACTGCAAATTCTAAGATTGACTTCTTGAGGAATGGTACCACCACCAGTCCCATCACACCATCCAATAGATCATCCCAGCATACTGGTCCCAATCCCCTCTGGCTCTCCTTGCCACCATCAGCAGTCACATCTGGATTTTTTTCCAGATTAGCTATCACACTGCCATCAGTAGTCCCAGCCACTATGCCAGTCACACCTCCCCCAGCCCCCACCTTCCCCCCTCCAGAGAGCACTCCTTCAGAACTTCCAGACTTCTCCTTTCTCTTCTTCACTGTCTTCCATCCATCAGACCCCTCTCCACCTCCACCATTCTTGACAGCCACTGCAAAGCTCACTGCTCTACTATTCCCTGCCTTCATACTTGCCTCCTGCTCCTCCACTTGTTGATGGTCCAAAGAACCCTGTCCCCATATCTATCCCTCTCTTGCCATACTACTATTTGAAGGTTGGCCCAACTCTCACACCAGTATGCTTGCCAGAACCTTGCTTGGTCGCCATTGCCTTAAGAGTTTTCTCCAAGAAATGATGAAAAGTGTGTTGAAAGTGTGTGTGAAAATTTGTATAATGTGAAAGTTACCAAAGAGGGTGAGGGTGAGGCTTAGTTCTTGGTTCATTTGGGCAAGTAAGAAGCAGCCTTCTCTCATGGGTGCTTCATCCCTTCATGTTGAGTTTGAGAGATTCTTGGCAGAGTATTGATGTTGGAATTCTTGGTATCTTTCTTATAGACAATAGTGAACTGGTACTGTAAGAACATGATCCATCTTGCAAAGATTCCTAAGGGCTCTGGTTTCTTGAACAACCATTGTAGAGCTTGATGGTCTGTGATGAGAGTGAATCTCTTTCCTAAGAGATAGTGATAGAAGTGGTCTACTGCCCATACTACTGCTAGATATTCTAACTTGGTGGCTCTGTAGTTTGCCTGTGATTCATTTGTGGCCTTGCTGGCATATTTGATAACATACTCTCTCATGTAGTCATATTGTTATTACAGAATTGACCCAAGTCCTAGGGCTGAGGCATCAGTTGCCAGGATGAAGGGCTTGTTAAAGTCAGGTCACACCAGAACTGGGACTTCAGTGAGGGCCTTCTTGAGTCGATCAAAGAACTTTTGTCGATCTTTCTTTCAGTAGAATGGCTGGTCCTTCTTGGAGATGTCTTGGAGAGGTACCATCTTATCTGGGAATCTTGGAATAAATTGCCAATAATAAGATACTAAAATGAGAAAGAATAGGGTCTCCTTTGCTGAGATGGAGGTTGGGTAGTTCTTGACTTTCTCCATCTTGCAGGGGTCAGCATGTGTGCCTTGAGCTGAGATAGCATATCTCAGATATTCGACTTAGTGTTTCCCAAAGAAGTACTCCTTGGCATTGGGTCTGAGTCCTGAGCTTTGGATGGTATCAAATACTTCATGGAGGTCTTGCAGGTGTTGTTCAAATATCTTGGAGTAGATGATTACATCATCTATATAGACTAGTACATTTCTTTTAATAAGATCCTGATAGATATGGTTCATCATTCATTGGATTGAGGCTGGTGCATTGCAGAGTCCAAATGGCATTTAAAGGTATTTGTACTATTCTCTTCTAGTAATAAAGGCCATCTTGCAGATGTCTTTCTTGGCAATGGGAATTACTTGAAATCCTTAGAACTGATCAGTGATAGTTATGTACTTGGCTTTTCTGAGAGTATTGAGGAGATTGTTGATTCTTGGCAGTGGGTAGGCATCTTCTGTGGTAATCTTGATGAGTTTTCTGAAGTCCACAACTAGTCTCCATCCTTCTTTCTTTAGTATAATAATTGCTGGTGAAGCCCAGGGGCTTGATGAGGGTCTGATAACTCCATTCAATAGCATTTCATCTATGTATTGTTATTTGAATTCAATCAGATGGTGTAGTATTCAGTAGGAGTATTGTCAGATTGGTTTTGCATCTCCAGTATGTATAGGGTGCTCTCTATATTGGTATGGTGGGAAGTTATTATATGTGGTGATAAATATATTCTTATACTCTTCTATCAACTCCTGTATCTGTTGTTGCTGGTCCTTGGTTAGAGTTGCCTCAATGTCGACAGCTTTGATTGCTGAACTTGCTGAGTCTTCCTCCCTAATACTGTCAGTTTCATTAGAGAGAGCTTGCCATTTTCCAAAAACTTGTAGACTTCTTCCTCATAGGTATCTATCAGTGGTTTGAAATATCCCAGTATTGTTCCTTTGGAGATAGTGATCACCTCGAAATCTATGTTTCTGATAAGAATGTGGATTAGTGATATCTGGTCATAAATCCATTTCTCAGCCAAGAGCAGGTGATACTTTTCTTGAAGCTCTATTGATGGCTCAAATATCAGATTGTTGGCTTTCACTGGGAGGTGCACTTCAAGGCCTCTTTGCTGGTAGGACTGTAGGATGACATCTTCTCTTGCTCAGATGGAGTGGCAGATATGGGGTCTCATTTGTCTGAACTAGGCCACTCTTGCTACATGGACCTTGATGGGTGTTGTCTGGTGGTCTCTGTTGGTGCTTCCAAAGCCCTTGTCCTCTCTTGGTGCTGTCTAATTTCTCTACCTCTTGAATGGTAGGCTGTGAAGTCTTAATGAAAAGGATCTGGCAGATGGCTTTCAAGGGGCTGAAGTATCAGTGATTCCTTCCATTATTGTAAATAATGACCTTCAGAGGACCTCAATAGTCCTGATCAATGACTCATCCTTCTATGTTAATTCCTTCAGCTGCTAGTGATGATCTTGATGCCAGTTGTTTATAGAGTCCTGGTGGTATGGCAAGTGCAATTTGAATGTCAAAGGTCCTGGTACTTCTGGGTCAGATTGTTGTCTGATATGATAGACAGAGGTCATATCCAACTGATCCTTCTGTTTGTGCCAGAGGGGGCTGTGCTCAGGGTGAGAGCAACTTAACTTGGATGACCAGCTGAGTCTTGAGGAATGGTACTCCAGTAGCTGCAATTGCAGATAAAAACTTCATTCACTCTTATTTGAAGAATAGCCAATGTACTCCTGTCTTCAGGTTTCTCATATAGTTGAATCCAGTCCTTCCAAGGAGGTCCAGGGCTTCTATAAGGATGAAGACAAGATTGACTTTTTGTTTACCTTGATGTGAGTGGCAATACTATTTAATGATAGCAAGAACTTCCAGTGGTAGGTCCCAGATAGTAGTCTTGTTCTTGGCCTTACAGTCTCCTCTATAGTTGATCTCCTTGAATTTTTGACAGGCCCAGCAGATTTGGGGTTCTTGCAGAGTGGGGTCCTTTCTTTTGACTTAGCTCTTGTGGATATTCTTACTGAGATGAATACTTCAATGTTCACACTAGTAACAGGTAAAGGTTTTTCCACAATCACAGTGGCCTTTCTTGACAAAATCTTCATTTTGCTCCTTGACTTTCTTGCTGATAGAGTATCTCTTTCAATACTTGTCATAGGTAGGAAGGGCTTGAGTAATAGTGTAGGAGCTGTTGCTATCTCTTTTGATTGTGAGAGTCTCCACAGGTTGGTGGGAAAGGACTTTCTATTGTTCTTGTAGGTCTTCTTGAAGGTTTTTAGTGTTAGAGGTTGTGCTCAGCTATAGACTGGTACTCGTTTCAATTCACTCCTATCATTGATTACTGATATTGGAACCTTCTCGATATCTAGGATTTGGCAGTTAATGCAGTCATCTCTTGGTGAGTAGAAGCAGTTGAAGTGCTTGCACATACCTAGGTGGAAGGCTTGCATGATTCAGTTTTCTATCAGTGGGGGTGGCAGTTATGTGAATGGTCCTGCAAACTCGAGTGCTACTCTTTCATTGTTGACTCTATCGATACTTGCTGCTATACCTTCAATATCAATGACTTCTACAAAGAGTTCCTCTGGTTTGCAATCTTAATCTCTAGGGGCATTGAAATTGCTTTCCATTTCTTATAGGAAATTGGCTTCACTCTTGTCTTCTGTAGTAGTAGGGGTATCACCATGTCCTTGCCAATCAGTCTCTGGAGCTTGGCTCACTTTCTTCAATGATCTTCTCAACTCAATAGGTACCTTATACTTCTGTCCATAGAAGGAGAAGACTAGAAGTTATCTCTTGATATCTATATTCACTCCAACTCAGTGTAGCCAGTCTATTCCTAAGATCAGATCATAGGAGATTGTGGGAGTTATGATTGCTTGGGGTATATTGAGGCAGACTTTCCCTACTTGATGGGGATGTCTTATACAAGTCCAAGGGGAGTGGATGCTGATCCATGTGCCATGATGACTCTTGTCTTTGTTCCTTTGTCAATTCTCTATTCGATTCTCTCCAACATTCTCTGGGTGATGATACAGACTGCTGCTCCAGTGTCAATGAGGATTTGGGCATTTTCTCTATGTAATTTTCCATTTATGAGTCTTGTAGATTGATGTTCTTGACATCAATTCTCATAACTATATGGATAGTGCTAGGCTCTTGTGTGTGTAGTTCTTGAACTGAGAGTCTCTTGGTTTCTTACTTGGCTTCCTTCAGGAATTTTCATCTCACTTCTGGGGCATTCTTGAGGACTTGCTTGACAGTAAAGCCTACATTCTGTTGATGGATCTATTCCCAGAGAGAGGCTGCTGCATGAGGTTTCTTACTCCTCCAATGTCTGGGTCCTTGGTGGTGAGGTCTCTCATTCCTGGTGGGCATCTCATCTGCTGAGGACTCTACACTCATGTGTTAATCTTCTTCAAGATTAGGCAGGGAAGTAGTCCTTGATACACTTGATGGTCTGGCCTCAGGCTCAGGGATGTCTCTCCTGACTCACTTGTTGTTTTTCTGGAGAGTGTCTGAGGAGGAATGACTACATCTTGCATGCTTGCCTATGGATATTGTCACTGGCAGAGGAAGCAGGAGTGGGGTCCTTGGTGGTCTTTCTTGTCCTCTGGTCTGTGTAGGTGCAGCATCCCAGTCACCTTGGATGAAAAGGCTTCATAGTATAGATAGGTATCATCTTGACCATAGAGCCAGGCTGCTTCTTCTTCCATTTCCCATGTCTCTTTATTCATTTGAATGAGATTGACATTTCTGTCATTAGACTGGATAGCTTGCTTCCTTGGGCAGAACTTTTGGATGTGGCCTTGATCTTCACAGTAGAAGCAGATAGGAGCATGGGGACCTATTGTAGCTAAGCCTATAGTTGTGGCTGGTAGTGTCTAAGGAGAACTCCTATTGTCTTATTGTCAGTAGTCTGGTCTGTTGTTATGATAGTAGTCTTGTTGCCTTCTACCTTGATTCTTCAGCTATACTACTGCAATGGCTAAGTCCTTCATCTATTTGGTAAGCATGGTCATAGGATCCTCTTGAGCTCTCAATGGTGGCTACTGTTGTTGTTATTGCCTGAATGGAGCTGGAGCTGAGGGAGGGGGCCTGTTCTCATAGATAGCAATCTGGGCTCTGAGGTAGGCATTCTCTTATTCTACTGTAGTTCTATGAGTCCTCAGAGTTTTAGTTCTGATTGGTTTGTAATGTTCTTGAACTCATTGGGCTGGTCTGTAATCAGCTTTTCAACATCATTGTGCTCCAGAGACTTGCTGCTCAATACTCTGATAACTCATCCTAATAACTTGCCTTCAGAGCTCTAGATATAGGCCATTGAGAAAGGTAGTTGAAGCTGGTGCCAGCTGGACTGCAGGCTGTAGGTTTGCCTTGATCATTTGAGCTTGGATTCAGTTGTAGAAACTTTTCAGGGTTTCATTGGGTGCTTGGGTCATATAGGTTAAGGCCTCCTGTGCTTCTTATTGTTGCTCAAGACCATTGAACTGAGTGTGGAGCCAGATTTTGTTGATGGTACATCTTTCTGTATAGTCATTCACTTGAAGATGGTTGGCACATTCTTTCCTATAGATCTCACCTTTGTTCTGCTTGACTTGGCTCTATCTCTGTAGGGCTGGGCCTCTTAAGAGTGAGTCTATGATTCTGAGTTATCTTTGGGCATCCCATTGCTTGGCAGCTGCTTGCACTTTGATTTCTCTGATAAATGCCTCAATATCTTTACTGTCTGCTCTGTGAAACTTCTGGAGATAGCTCATGTCTGGCTTATCTTCACTATCTTCTCTGTCTGAGTTTGGTTCAGAAGTAGTATTCCTTGATGGTCCTTATAGAGATAGAGTTGGTGAAGGTGCTTGATGTATGGGAGGTGCTGGCAGGGGGTAGTGTCTTGGAGGTATAGGGGATCTGATTCTTCTGACTAAAGCTGGGGTGGATGTCCTTAGGGATAGTGATCTCCTTGACTGATGGTAGCTATTGAATACTGGAGGACTAGGGGGGCTGGCACTCCTAGTTCCTTGTGGATAGTGTCAGAGAGTAAGTGACCAAGGTACTGAAGCTCAGATAGGTGCAAATGGGCTGATATAACTGATGTTGGATTTATCTGCCCCTTGCTGCTGTGAAGTAGTGAGGTCCTATTCGCCTTGCTGGAAGTCTGTATTGCTATCTGAATAGTGTTATAGATTGAGCTCATCTCTTGAGTTATATGGGTGATAGTCCTCCTCTCCTTTGGATGTTTCAAAGTATACTGAGTCCAGAGGAGTGGCTTGATTGATGGCTGTAGCTATGTAGTTACTCCTGTCTGAGTTCTTCCTATATATTCAGGTCTGGTATTCTTCAGAAAGGTCTTCTTCTAGGTCTTGAAGCTGAAGGTGTTCTGGTTGCTCTCTAAGTTGTCTTCTCTCTCTTGAGGTTAAGCCATAATCTGGATTGCTTCTTTCCTCTGATTCAGTCCTCTGGCTACTGTCTCTGAATAAGGTCCTAACCGCTGTCCTGACAATGGTATGGGCCTTTTATTCTACTGAAGAGGGCTGTCCCTGAACTTGTTGATGACTAGGTCCTCTTGAATTCTCCAATGTAGATGGCTGCTGGGTTCTTGAGCCAAAAGGTCAAGTCTTTGGGAAAACTATTCTCAGTTGAGCCTCTAAAATGTAGCATGCAATTTGTATCTCTAAATACTTCAAGCACAGCTCAATGTGCCACTTGGTGAAGTGCATGATATATGTCTGAGGTGCATTTGAAGTCGACTACAGATTGTAGTCACATGACAGATTATTTGAAATATCATCAAAGTTGGAGGTCAATAGTGATGACTTGATTATTCAGTAGACAATAGCTCAATCATACTTTAAAGGGTATTCCTGGTGATGAATACTTGCTGATTAAGGCAGAAATTACTTGGGTCTCATTGCCTGAATATGCAGAGGGTCCATGACAGTCATTGAATTCAGTGGTTCATAGCACAGTGGGTAATGAAAACAGAGGTCAAGGCTTACTTGTACATTTGACTTATTAACTTGATAACAGAAGAATGGAATGGCAACTGTGCTGGCTTTCCTAAGCTAAGTATACTATATAGAGTATCCTTGGTGTTAATACTTAAAAATATAGGTCTTGAATCTTGAATGTGGGGTCTGAATGTGTGGTTGGTCCAAATGTGTGGGGATCTTGGTGACAGTTTTGATGAAGTGGGGTGATTTTCTTTAACTAAATGGAGCAGTTGGTTCCCTTACCTTGGTGGCAGTTTTGAGTCTTTCCCAAAGTTCTTACACTCAACTTCTCATTTTTCAGAACTTTAGTTGGCTGTTAAACCAATGGACTTGGTATCTTGGGTATCCAGGGCAGTTTCTGGCAGTCTTCTATAGTCTCTGTCTGAGCAGTCCTATGAGTCATACAAGCTAGAATGTCTTGCAGTTATTTGGGCTGTAGAGAAGTTCCACTACTACTTGGCTGGAAGACACCTCACTATCCAGACAGACCACTTGGCACTTACCTGGTTGCTCACCACCAGTGAGCCAAAAGGAATCTATGCTCAATGGATTATAAAACTGCAAGCCTATGATGCCACAATCACCCACCACCCTGGAAGAATGAATGCCAATGCTGATGCCCTCTCACAGATGCCCCAAAGGACCCAACCCCCATACAATCATCATGAATAAAGAGCTGTACTATAGAATCATCAGCTACTTAGGGCAGCAAAAGATGCCCCCACATCTGGAAGAATGGACAAAAACAATTATTAATCGAACATGGAAACAATTCGAAACTGATGGAGAAACACTCAATAAAGGACAGCAATTAGTCATCCCCGAGCACTGGAGGAATCAAGTGATGAAGAAAGTCATGAGCAAGGCCACGTAGGAGGAACAAATATATATGACAAAGCAAAAAGGACTATGTGGTGGCCAGGAATGGAAGAAGATATCAGGCAATTTGTCAGGACCTGTGATAAATGCCAGAAGCAGAAACAAGATCAATGGAATCAAGCCCCTGGATCAGCAGACATTGAACCAATACCATTTGCCCACATTGCAATGGATGTCATTGGTCCTCTACCCCTGACATTGATAGGCAACCGATATGTCATTGTGATTGTAGACCTCTTTATAAAATAGGTAGAGGCTGGGCCCCTCAGGGAAGCCAACGTACAATCAATTGCCGATTTCTTGCACAGAGAAATCATCTGCCATTTCAAGACCCCGAAGCAAGTTACCACAGACTGAGGAACCGAATTTGTCAACCAGTTCCATGAAATCCTCTACAAAAAGTACAAGATCCAACATATCAAGACTACAGCCTATCATCCACAAGGAAATGGACAGGTAGAACAAACTAATAAGACCCTCAAGAATGTCATTGCCAAGATCAGTGATGAATATGGAAACTGGGACCACTATCTTCCAATAGCATTATCCACTCTGCAGGATATACAATCACAAAGTACCACCTTCACACCTCAGGAAATATTATTCAGTGAAGAAGTTCTAGTGAAAATTTGTCAGCAAGTAATGATGCAATTTGGAGATGTGTGGATATTGAGATATGGAGATTGCATCAAATTAGGAAAAAGGCAGAGGATTACATCATCAAGGTGCAGGTACTACAGTGGAACAATGTGGAAAAGACTCACAAGCCCCTGGAGATTATCAAGATAGGAGATGAGGTCCTAGTGTACCAGAATATGGTAGAAGCTTCTTGGTCATGAAAACTGGAGCCTAAGTGGAAAGGACCTTATCTAGTGTAAGATATAAAAGGAACCACCTTTTGACTATGGAAACTCATAGGCACAATAATCCCCACTACCATCCATTGAAACTGACTCAAGAAGTATCATGGCCAATAACCGAAGTACTGCAACAGCACTCAAGATCACTAGTGCTGCCCAAAGAGCCATCGAAAGACAATGGCATACCACAGAGCCCCTGACTATAGAAGAATCATTTGACAGCATTAGAAGTATTGTGCAGACCCATCATGCTCGAATCTCACACTTCAAGGCCTATCAGCATTGCACAGAATTCCAAGAGTACTTCAAACTTGGACAGATACTCAACCAGAACCAGAACATGACCAAAGACGATTGGATTGCTGAATGCCAGCTCTCTCTTGCTCAAGTCACTATCGCTAAGAGAATCCATAAGTTATTTCGAGATGATGAGTCAGCATTAGCCCACCTGAGAGGGATAGCCCCCTCAGACTTTGACAGAGTCAAGCAACACCATTGGGAAACAGTGATGTAACAAATTGCCCAGTACAAGATCATTCAGACCATTGAAGCCTGGGAGTTTGAATAGATGTTTCAGGGATGAAACCATCTATTCAAGAGGAAGTTGTGACGGTAGAACCAAATATAGAAGAAGGAATAAGGGATAGACATTTGATCGCAACCAGTCCCAAATTAGTATAGTCTTATAGTTAGCAGCCCCCAATTCTGCCAAATGGCGAGATTATTCTGCCAAGTGGCAAAATTGAAGACCTGATATAGTATAGCATTTTGCCAAATGGCAAGATTATTTTGCCAATGGTGAAATGACTCACAGCCTGGCCACGTAACTCAACCACCTCATAGTTAGCAAAACTGTATAAATAACCCAGTATCTTAGAGTGAATAACCTCAGATCGAAAGTGTTAGCATAAAGAACAAGTATACCGATAAAGAGACTTTCGGGATTATCTCTTTAACACATTTGGCCTAACAGAACTACTGACTCTGGGAGTCAAGAAGACAAGAATTCAAGATAAAGAAATCTGATGTACTTGCTAAGTTTAGTGCCCACTACATTACATTATATTTTAGAAGATAAATTTGTCTATATTTTTAAATTTATTTATATTTTTCTTATAAAT
>RQIL01042835.1:0-15375 GCA_003951145.1 Jimgerdemannia lactiflua | reverse complement strand
AAAAAAATATACATGAATTCATGGGATCCACCTGAAAAGAACCACCTCTTATCATCTACAAACAAATGGAATGACCAAAAAAAAAAACCAGACCATTAAGAAAGGACTTGCCAAGATCAATCCTATCAATTGGGATCTCTGCTTACCTGAAATCCTGTGGGAAATCTGTAACACCCCTGCTGCCTCAACTAAATAAAAGCCCTTTGAAATGATGTTTGCCAAAAAGACCAGAACTACTGACCATGAGAATCTCAAAAAGCTTCTTGAAAAAGGAGATCAGCTGTGAAATGATACCCGAAACCAGACAAAAGAAGCATTATGACCAGAAACAGAAGGATCAGAAGATCAAGATTGGAGATCAAGTCCTAGTTTGGAGAAGCATGATTGAGACAAACTTTGCTGCCAAACTGGAACCAAAATGGAAAGGACCATATCTTGTACACAACATCAGAGGAACCAGTATCTACATAAGAAACATGGATGGACGAATCTTAAGAACTCCAGTTCACATCAACCACCTCAAGATTTATCTGCACAAACCATGACTCAGAGGATAGACCAGTGCCTCCAGACTCTCATCCTTAGCTCTTTCTAGGCTCTACCAATTCCCTTGCCCCAGTTCCGCTAACTTGAAGGAACCCCAATACAACTGATCCAGAAGCATCAAGAGAATCTCACTATTTCCCAGAGATTGCTTCAGATCTACTATCTGCAGGCCTTCTATAATATCAGACAACTATTGACAAACCAATCTTACATCAGGAGCCCAGCAGGAATCACCCTTAGAGAAGCATGAACTGCCAAACAAATCTATACCCTGTACAAACGAAATGTTAGAGCCCTGGTGTAGTCTCATCTCAGCCTCAATGACATCCACCAGATAAACAAAACAACCTTTCAGAGTATCCTTCAACAACTTGATATCCTATTCCCTGAAGAACAAGAAGAAGAACCTGAACTTGAATGGAGTGATCCAGATACAGAAGGAGATAATAGTATGGGCATAGATGCTGAAGAAGCTTATGCCTACTGGAATGATGACTAAAGGATAGTCTGGGACAGACCACCCTTTAGTGGGGGCTGATATGACAGACCACAAAAACATATCACTCAAATTATAGCCAGATGACATGAACAAACCAGATGACTGAACACTTAGCATAGTAACCAGCCCAGTAACCATTGCTGTGGAAAACTGTATAAATAACCAGATAGCTAAAATAGGGAAAATCCCTGACAGAGGCTGTCACCCCCAAACACACTATAAATAACAATCTATAATTAGCCAGATAGCAACCAAGGTAGCAACCACAATGTATAAAATACTCCAGAGACAAGAGTGAATAAACCTCAGTCGGAAATTGAATCCAAAGCAAAAGACAAGTCTGCCTGTAATACTTTGAGGGATACACCTACCCAGAGTCACTTGGTCCAGAAAGGATTGCAACACTTAAGAGAAACACCCACTCTAGAGCCTCTTCTAGGAGATTGTGAGCTTATTCATTTCCACTCCAGTCTACTTTCTGATACAAAGAAGTCTGCCATTTTTGGTTCACTTGCCAGATAAACCTGAAGTCTGCTATTTTTGTTCAAGTTCGCTGCTAGGAAAGGCCACCATTTTCAAGTCCATCTTCAAGAAGTCCACATCATTCTACATTTTGTCTGCCAATCTGCCGATCTGCCTCATTCAGTCTGCTATTCAAGAAGTCCACTGATCTGCCACATTCTGCTAATCCACATTGTTTGCCTGCATTGTTCAACATTAAGTCCGCTGATCCGCTGCATTCCACCAATCCACCTTGTTCACTGACATAATCACATCATTCGAAGAATCCATATTGCTCTAAGAAATCCACATCAATTAAGGAAACCCGATCATCAGTCTCCCAAATTAGCATTCAAGTTCACCATCACACCAGCAGCCAGAATCCACACCCTTAAGGAAACTGATCATCAGTTCCCAGAGAGCCCGAGCTATTAAGGAAATCTGCCTGATTACCCAAGAACACAAAATTGTCTATACCCAAGAATGCCACCAAATTAGGAAATCACATGCAGAAAAGTCTCCAGCTGTTGAATATTATACTACCAGACACCAACACAAGGAACCTATACATATTATCTGAACATTTTGTTGCTTTTTGACAAAGTAACTGGGGGCTCAAGCCAATCTACACAGCTGCCCAATCTTGTAATTTGCCTCTATTGAGCCAGGCATGTTACAATGATATGATATACTAAGACTTGCTGTCTAATGAGCAGAGGTTCCAAGTCAGCCTTGCAGTCATAGTACTTCTTTTATTATTCTTGGGCTTTGGTGATGAATTCTTATACTTGCTGGCATACTTTGTATAATTGGATGATTTCTCCTATGACTCATTGGGTCAAATCCAGCTGGATTGATTCCTTAGGGTCTTGTGCTTCTCAACTATATATTAGATAAAAGAGAGTCTATTGTATGACAGTTATTTTGGAGATACAGATGCTGAATAGGATTGTCAGAAGGTAGATATCCCAGTTCAGTTGATCTTAGTTTTGCTGAGTCCTCACTTGATGGTGTGGTTTATTTGCTCTATGAGTCCATTTACCTGTAGGTGGTAAGCTATCATTTGGTACAACTTGATCTTGAAGCTCTTTATAAAGGTCTTCATTGCTTTATTGACATATTTTCAGCCTTGGTCTGTGATGATTTCCTTGGGAACACTATGATAACTGAAGACCTCATCATATAGGATCCCAATAATTGTCTGGGCATTAGCAGTCTCAATGGCAAAAGCTTCAGCCATTTTGTCAGATGATCTTCAATGGTGAGAATGTAGCATCTTTCTCAGCTAGTTACTGGTAAGGGTTCAATGATATCTATTTCTAGTCTTTGGAAGGCTCTGGCTGATGCTATGATCAGCATTAGGGATGCTCTGTCTATTGGCTTCTGTTGATATCTTTGGCAGGTATCACATTATTAAATGTGGGTCAAAATTTATTTTCTCATTTTGAGCCACCAGTATCACTTCTTGGTTCTTGCTAATTCCCTGGTATGCATTCTAGTTATAGTTTATTATCAGGATTTTTAATATCTATTCTTCTCTTAGTACATAGGTGTATCAGTCTCCTTCAACTCTCCAGAGTTCACTATTGCCTTCTTGAAATTTCTTGAAGTTCCTTTGAGTAAATAGCTTGTGGGCTGGCTGAATTTCTTTCTTGAAGCTCCTGTGGTATAAGCTCCAGGTGAGGGTAAGGTGCAATTCTTGGTTCATTTGGGTAGGCAGGAAGCAGCCTTCTCTTGTGGGGGCTCCTTCTCTTCTTGTTGGGTTCAGGGGATTTTTGACAGAGTATTGATGTTGAAATTCTTGATACCTTTCTTGTAAACAATAGTGAACTGGTATTCTTACAGTGATATAATCCATCTGACAAAGATTCCTGAGAGTTCTGGCTTTTTGAACAACCATTATAGGGCTTAGTGATCTGTAATAAGGGTGAACCTCTTTTCTAAGAGATAGTATTGGAAGTGGTCTACTGTTAATACTACTGCTAGATATTCTTGCTTGGTGGCTCCATAGTTTGCCTGTGATTCATTTGTGGCCTTGCTAGCATATTCAATAACATACTCTCTCTTGTAGTCATCTTACTGAGACTGGATTAATTCAAGTTCTAGAGCTGAGGCATTGGTTGCCAGGATGAAGAGTTTGTTGAAATTTGATTGCATCAAGATAGAGGCTTCAGTGAGGACCTTCTTGAGCAGGTCAAATGACTTCTGTTGGTCTATCTTTCAGTAGAATGGTTGATCTTTCTTGAAGATATCTCATAGTAGTACTGTCTTGTCTAAGAACCTTAGGATAAATCATTAGTAGTAGAATGCTAGCATGAGAAAGGACAGGGTCTCTTTTGCTGATATTGGAGTTGGATAGTTCTTGACTTTCTCTATCTTGCAGGGGTTGGCATGTGTACCTTGAGCTGAAATAACATATCTCAGATATTCAACTTAGTGTTTTTCAAAGAAGTATTTCTTAATATTGAGTCTGAGCTCTGAGTTTCGGATAGTGTCAAATACTTTACAGAGATCTTACAGATGTTGCTCAAAATGTTTCAGAGTAGATGATCACATCATCTCTATATACTAGCACATTTCTTCCAATGAGGTCTTGGTAGACATAGTATCATTTATTGGAATAAGGTGGGTACATTGCAGAGTTCAAAGAGTATCCTCAAGTATTCATACTTTCCTCATCTAGTGATAAAGGCTATCTTGTAGATGTTATTCTTAGTAATGGGTAGTACTTGAAATCCTTGGAACTGGTCAGTGGTGGTCATGTACTTGGCTTTTCCAAGAGTATTGAGGAGGTCATTGATTCTTGGCAATGAGTAGGTGTCTTCTATAGTGACTTTATTGAGCTTCCTGAAGTCCACAACTAGTCACCATCCTTCTTTCTTTGACACAATGATTGCTGGTGAAGCCCAGGGGCTTGATGATGGTCTTATAACTCTATTTTGTAGTATTTCATCTATTTGTTAATATTTGAATTCAATCAGGTAGTGTGGTATTCAGTAGGGGTACTGTCAGATTGGTTTCACATCTCCTATATATAGAGTGTTCTCTATATTAGTATGGTGGAAAGTTATTATATATAGTAGTAAATATATTCTTGTATTCTTCTATCAACTCCTATATCTGCTATTGCTGCTCCTTAGTTAGAGTTGTCTCAATGTCAACAGCTTTGATTGCTGAGTCCTCCTTTCTGGTACTGTCAGTTTCACTGGAGAGGACTTGCCATTTCTCAAAAACTTGAAGACTACTTCCTCATAGATGTCTATCAGTGGTTTGAAATATTCCAGTATTGTTTCTTTGAGAATAGTTATTACCTTGAAGCCCATGTTTCTGATAGAGATGTGGATTGGTGACATCTGGTCATAGGTTCATTCTTTGGCTAAGAGTAGGTAATATCTTTCTTGAAGCTCCAGAGAGGTACAAAGATTAGATTGCTGGCTTCCACTGGTAGATGCACATCAAGGCTCCTTTGTTGGTAAGGCTGAATTATTATGTCTTCTCTTACTCAGATGGGACAATAGATGTGTGGTCTCATTTGTCTGAATTGGGCTACTCTTGCTAAGTAGACTTCGATGAGTAGTACCTGGGGGTCTCTATTGGTGCTTCCAAAGCCTCCTTATCCTCTTTTGGTGCTGTTCAGTTGATTTATCTCTTGTATGGTAAGCTGGGATATCTTGATGAATAGAATTTGACAGATAGCTTTTATAGGGCCAAGATATTAGTGGTTCCTACCACTATTGCAGATAATGACCTTTAAAGGACCTCAGTAGTCCTGATCAATGACTCCTCTTTCTACTGTGATTCCTTTGGCTGCCAGAGATGATCTTGATGCCAGTTATTTATAGTGTTCTAGTGGTATAGCAAGTGCAATCTGAAGATTGAAGGTCATAGTGCTTCTGGGTTGGATCATTGCTTGGTAGGGGAAGCAGAGATCATATCCAACTGATCCTTCTGTTTGTACAAGTAGTGGCTGAGCCCAGGGTGACAAGAGCTTAACTTAGATGACTGGCTGAGGCTTGAGAAAGAGTGTGCCAGTTGATATTACTGTGGGTGAGAACTCTATTCACTCTGGCTTGAAGAATGGCCAGTGTTCTCCAGTCTTTAGATTCCTTGTATAATTGAGTCTGGTTCCTCCAAGAGGGTCCAGGGCTTTCATAAGGGTAAAGGCAAGATTGACTCTTAATTATCTTCATGTAGGTAGCAATACTAGCAGATTATGGCAAGAACTTCCAATGATAGGCCCCAGATAGTGGTCTTATTCTTGGTCTTGTAGTCTCCTTCATGGTTGATCTCTTTGCATTTTCGACAGGCCCAGCAGATTCAAGGTTCTTACAGAGTAGGGTCCTTTCTCTTGACTTGGCTCTTATAGATATCTTTACTAAGATAGACACTTTGATGTTCATACCAATAACAAGCAAAGGTGTTCTCATAGTTGCAGTATCCCTTGACAAAGTCTTCATTTCACTGCTTAACTTTCTTGCTGATGGGGAATCTTTTTCAATACTTATCATAGGTGGGCAGGGTGATTTGAAGGGCTTGGGTAATAGTGTACTAGTTCTTATTATTATCTTCAACAGTAATGGTCTCCAATGGCTGGTGGAAGAGGGTCTTCTATTCTTCCTTATAGGTCTTCTTAAAAGCCTTCAGAGTTGGTGGCTGTGCTTGGGAGAGGACTGGGGCTCATTTCAACTTGTTCTTATCTTCAATTACTAGTATTGGAACTCTTCTAAGATCAAGATCTCAGCAATTGTGGCAATAATCTCTTGGTATATATAAGTGATTATAGTGCTCACACATACCTAGGTGAAAGGCTCTTGTGATTCTATTTTCTATCAGTGGAGGTGGTGGTTGTGTTGAAGGTCCAGCAAAGTCAAGTGTAGCTTCCTTGGTAGTACTTCATTGGATACTTTCTTCCAATCCTTCAATATCTATGACTCTGACAAAGAGGTACTTTTGTTAACTGTCTCTATCTCTAGAGACATCAAAGTTACTTTCTAATTCTTGCAGAAAATTGGCTTTGCTTTCATCTTCTGTAGTAGAGGGGGTATTACTATGTTCTTTTTATTCAGTCTCAGAGACTTGACTTGCTTTCCTTGATGATCCTCTTGACTTGATTGGTACCTTATGCTTTTGTCTTTAGATAGAGAAGACCAGGAGTTATCTCTCGATGTCCACATTGACTCCAACTTGGTGCAATCAGTCAGTTCCTAAGATCCAGTCATAAGAGATAGTGGGGGTCACTACAGCTTGAGGTATATTGAGGCAGGTTTTCCAACTTGAATAGGGATGTCTCAGATAAGTCTGAGAGGAGTAGATGCTGATCCATCTGTCATAATGACTCTTGCTTTAGTTCCTTCATCAATTCTCCATTCCATCCTCCCTAACATTTGCTGAGTAATGATGCAGACTGCTACTCCAGTGTTAAATATGGCAAGTCTTATGGATTGATGTTTTTGGTACTGATTTTTATGCACCATATAGATAGTGCTGGGCTCTTGAGTATGTGGTCTTTGGATAGAGATTCTCTTGGTATCTTATTTGGCTTCCTTCAGGAATTTTCGCCTGACTTCTGGTGCATTATTGAGATTATTGAGGACTTGTTCAACTGTAAGGCCTATATCTTATGTGTGGATATAATTCCAAAGTGAGGCTACTTCATGGGCCTTGCTGCTCCTTTGATGTCTAGATTCCTGAGGGTAGATTCTTTCTCCTATGTTAGGCATTTTGTCTGCTGAGGATCCTACACTCATGTGCTCATCATATTTGAGATCTGGCAGAGAGATGCTTGGGGTTGTCCTAGATGGTCTAGCTTCTGACTTGGGGGTGCCCCTTCTGACTCATTTGTCCTTCTCCTGAGGAGTGTCTGAGGAGGAATGGCCATATCTTGAGTCCTTTCCTGTGATCACTGTTACTAGTAGAGGGGGTGGGAGTGAGGTCCTCAGTGGTCTTCCTTGTCCTCTGGTCTGTGCAAGTACTATATCCCAAGTTACCTTGGAGGGATAGGCTTTATAGTATGATGAGGTGTCATCTTGTCCTTGGAACCAGACTACTTCTTCATCCATTTTGCTGACATTTTCATCCACTTAAATGAGATTGATATTTCTGTCATTGGACTGACTTGGTTCTTTAGCTGGGCAACCACAATGGCAAAGTCCTTCATTTGCTTAGTGAGTATTATCATAGAGTCCTCTGGAGTTCTTAGTGGTGGCTGCTGTTGTTGCTTTTGCCTGAATGGAGCTGGAGTTAGTAGCAAGGGCCTGTTCTCATAGCTGGCCAACTGGGCTCTCAAGTAAGCATTCTCTTATTCTGCAGTAGTCTCTTGGGTCCTTGGAGATTCAGCTCAGGCTAGTTTATGATACTTCTGTACTTGCTGAGCTGGTCTATAGTCTGCTTCCCAACATCCTTGTGCTCCAGCAACTTGCTGCTCAATGCTTTGATAACTTATTCTAATAACTTACCTTCTGAGTTTTAGAAATAAATCATTGAGGAAGATAGTTGAGATCAGGGCTAGTTGGACTGCAGGCTGCAAGTTTGCCTTGATCATCTGGGCTTGAATCCAGTGGCAGAAGCTCTTGGGGGTCATTGGCAGCTTGGCTCATATAGGTTAAAGCCTCTTATACTTCTTATTGGTACTTAAATCCATTGAACTGAGCTTGGAGCCAGGCTTTGTGAATGTTGTATCTTTGTATGTAGTCCCTATTTACAAGGTATTAGTTGTGCTCTTCTCTATTGATTTCATCTCCATTCTGCTTTGCTTGATTGTATCTCTGCAGGGCTGATCCTCTGAGAAGTAATTTCAAAATCCTGAGCTTTCTCTAGAAGTTCCATTGCTTGGCAGCTGCTTGCACTTCAATTTCTCTAAGGAACTCTTCAATGTCCTCATTATCTGTACCATGGAATTTCTGAAGGTAGCTCATGTCTGGTTCAGGGGTAGGATTCCTTAGTCTAGGAGGGGGAGAGGGTAATGGTATTAGTGCTCAGTATACTGAGAGTGCTGGCAGAGAATGGTGTCTTGGGGTAGGTGTCCTGACTCTCCTGACTAAAGCTGGGGTAGGGATCCTTGATGGTGGTAACCTTCTGAGTAACAGATAGGAGTTGCCAAATACTGAAGTATTGAGAGGACTGGAGCTTCTTGTCTCCTGTAGACAGTAGCAGAGTGTAAATGACCAAGATACTGAGACTTGAGTGATTGAATGTGCAAGAGGGCTGATATAACTGATGTTGAATTCATCTGTCCCTTACTATTGTGAAGTAGTGGAGTTCTGTTCATCTTGCTGAGGGTCTGTGTTACTATATAGATCAAATTCATCCCTTGGGTTATATGGATGATAGTCCTCCTCTCCTTCTGATGTTTCAAAGTATACTTGATTTAGTAGAGTAGCTCAGGTGATGGCTGTGGTGATATAGTCACTCCTGTCTGAGTTCTTCCTATAGATCAGATTCTAGAACTCTTCAAAGATATCTTCTTCTTGGCCCAAGTCTTAGATCTCTGAGTTGTCTCCTTTCTCTTGAGGTCAAGCCATAGTCTGGGTCACTTCTTTCCTTCAATTTAGTTTTCTGGCTACTGGTTCTGAACAGAGTTCTGGCTACTATCCTGACAATAGTGTGGGCTTTCTTTTTTACTGATAAGGGCTATTGCTGGCCCTAGTTCTCTTATTGCTGACTAGGTTCTCTTGAATTCTCCACTGTAGATGGCTGCTGGGTTCTTGAGCCAAAAGGTCAAGTCTTTAAAAAAACTATTTCCATTTGAACCCCCAAAATGTGGTGTATGATTTGTATAACTATAGGCTTCTGCATGGCTCAATTGTGCCACAAGGTGAAGTATGCTGTAACTCTGAGTGCCTTTATGGTCAATTATAGTTAAGTGGTTATGTGACAGATTGTCCAGTTTATACATCAAAGGTTAATAATGGAGGTTGAAGGTCGATGGCTTAATTACTCAGTGGAAAAGAATACTTCTAGTGATTACTTGGATCTTCATAGCTTGAGTATATAGCTTGTATGTATGGTGGGTTGATATTAGTACAGTGTGGTGACAATAAGTCGGCAGACCTCTCTCTGGTAACTTTCACATTATACAAATTTCCACACACTTTTTGGACATACTTTTCATCATTTCTTGGAGAAAACTCTTAAGGCGATGGTGGCTAAGCAAGGTTCTGACAAGTATACTGAAGTGGAAGATGGGCCGGTCTTCAAATAGCAGTATGGCATAGGAGGGATAGGTTTAGGGCTGGGGTTCTTTAGACCATTGATGAGTGGAGGAGCAGGAGGGGGGCTGGAGTTGAGTAAGAAGGTAGAAAATGGTGAGGCAGTGAGTTTCATAGTGGTAGTCAAGAACAGGAGAGGAGGAGAGAAGACTGAGGGATGTAAGATAGTGGGGAAGGAGAAGGAGAAGTCTGGAGGTACTGGAGGTATACTCTCTGGGAGAGATAAGATGGGGGCTGGGGGAGGTGTGACTGGTGTAGTGGCTGGGACTGCTGATGGTGGTATAATGGCCAATCTGGAAAAAAATCCAGATGTGACTGCTGATGGTGGCAAGGAGAGCCAGGGAGGATTGGGGCTAGTGTATGGGGATGATGTGTCAGATAGTATTATGGGGCTGGTGGTGGTACCATTACTCAAGAAGTTGATCTCTGAGTTCGCAGTCACAGTGAACTTCTGGGGCTTAGCAGTGATAACAAAGATGGTCTTGGGCTATTGGGGAAGCAGCTGATAGATGTGGCATCAGTGAAGTTCTTAAAGGGGCTGGAGGGGGTGGAAGTAGGATTTGTGGAGGAGAAATATCTGGTGGATGCTTTATTGAAGGGAATCACAGTGGGCAAGATTGCAGTTCCAATGACAAGGTGCCTGCACTGGGACCCCAGGGTAGTATATCTGGTAGTTAAAGGGGTCCCTACAGTGTCAGTGAAGGAGATGAGGGGGACAGTCAGTGAGATGATGAAGGGGTATGGAGATGTAGTTGATATTGGATTTCAGATGTGAGAGGGGATAACATTCAGAACAGAAGATATGGAGGTGAGGCTGAGGGTGGCAGGGAGGGAGGTGATAGAGAAGATGAGCAACTGGTCAAAAGTACTGAAGTAGGACCCAGTGGAGTGTAAGGTATCGAGGGTGAGAGGGACTGAGGAGGAGGAAGAAGATTTGCTGACTGCACTGTTGGAGATAGAAGGGACTGTAGAGCAGAGAGTGAAGGCTTGAGAGGCCTTTGAGGATGCAACAGTAGTGGAGAAGATTGATGGCAGAAGGGTGTGAGTGGATAAGAAGGTATGGGAGAGAGAGCAGGGGAGGCACATGTAGATAGATCTACCGGCAAGCTTCAAGAAAAAGATGGCTGTGGGGATGGTGCCACCGCCAGGGCTCACTGGTGGCCTTGAGATGTCGCAGCAAGCCCCCCAGCATAAGAAGATTATTGGGGAGGGTGAGTCTGAGTTCTTTGTTGATTTGGATGAGGAGGAGGGAGACCAGACTGGAGTAGGAGAGGCCTTGGATAGTGACTTGGCATCAGAAATTGAGAAGGAGAATGTGGTAAAGAAGGAGACCAAGAGAGTGAGGTTTGGAGTTCTAGATTTCAAGCTTGGAGGGATGGTGGTTAGGGTGGAGGGAGAGCAATCCAGTAATATTAAAGGAGAGGATGAGAAGGTGGCTAGCAGAATAGAAGAGAGCAAGAGGCCCATGACCCCAGGTATTGGTCATATCAGAGAAACAAGATGGTTGCTGGCTACATTTAATGATCTAGCAGCAGATGAGCTCATAGAGGTGGATTTCTGTATCCTGGGGGAGATAGAGTGGCAGTGCATCCTGGCTGGAGAGAGAGTGCTGGACAAGCTGTTGATAGAGGTGTTGGTGATCATACTGGAGGAGGAGGGGTATGAGGCAGATGCAAGAAGAGAAGCTGAGTTGAGAGAGGCTGCAGGGTGGGCAGTAGAAGACTGTTGGGTGGTGAAGGATGGGGTGAGCTGTAGTGGTCAGTCTGTAAAGACTATAGGGAAGAAGTAGAAGAGAAAGATGTTGAGGCTGCTCAAGAGGTGGTGGCTGTATTGGAAAGAAAAGAGACCAGGGAGGACAAGGTGGAGGCTGAGCATCTCTTGGATTTGTCTAGGATGGACATTGAGCTGAAAATCTAAAGTGGTTGAGATAGTTGCACTATCTACAAATATTATTTCCTATGAAAAGTACAACTGATATTTTATCTCTGAATGTTAATGAGCTGCAGAGTGTGGGGTGATGTCAGAACATATTTGAATGGTTAAAGGGATTGGAGGCTGATCTATTTCTTCTGTAAGATGTGAGATATAAGGAAGAGATTAACAGACTGAATTGGACAGTAAATGGAGTGGGGTGGCTGAATGGTGTAAAAGCATTGGAATCTTGATTCACAAGGAAAGAGGAGAACTAGTGGACATTGGGGGATAGAGTGAATATCTCATATGGGGAATGTGGAAGAGGCCAGGGTGGGGCTTAATAGTAGTCAGATCTTGTTACTGTCTGGCAGTCTATGGTGAGAGAGTGGACTAGTTGGAAGGGCTAATGGAGGATGGGTCACTGATGGAGGCTGGGGTAGATATTCTGGATGGAGATTTCAATATGGTGTGAGATGCTGCTCTAGATCAGTCAGATGGAGGAGAAGGAGTAGTTGGCTGCAGTGGGGGGCTGGGCAGATGGGAGGAGATTGAGAGGTTGAGTGCTCTGAGAGATTCTGGGAGGACCAAGTGGGGAGTGGATAGAGTTTTCATCTATTGGGTTGATGGACTGAGAACAAGGATTGATTGGGTGCCCTCAGCTGATTGCTGAGGAGAGGATGTCTGGCAGAAACTTGGAGTAGTCTGATGGACATTGGCAGCTCAATTGTGCTCTGGTGGCAGATGGGGACCTGTGGGAAAGATGGGAGGGGGAGGTGGTGTCTAGTATAACTAGATGGAGAGAGCAGGGGGCCCCAGTAGGGCTCAGATGGATGAAGCTGAAGGAAGCAGCAAGGATGTACTGGGATGAGGCTGGCAAGCAGAGAGGAAGGCTTCAGAAGATGAAGGGGAAGTGGGCATCTCAGTGAATGGAGCAGCTATTATGGCAGTGGTTGGAGTTGAAGAGGAATAGGGGCAAGGAGGAGGAGGGGAAATGGTGGGAGGCACAAGTGAGGATGGAGATTGAGGAATTGAAGGAAGTCTGGAGGATAGAAGAAGAGAGCTGGGTATAGAGCATGGGGGTGAGGCTTAGGTGGCAGGGGCTGGAGGAGAGAGAGAGACTGACCAAGTACCTCTCTAGATTATTGAGGATAAGGAGAGTGAAGCAGAGGTGGGAAAGGATCATTGGTGAGGATGGTTGCTTGGTGACTGGGGTCCAGGGGATCCTTGGGGAGCTGAAGAGTCACTGGCAGAGGTTGTGGAGTGAGGAGGAAGGAGGAGCTGACAGTGAGGCCATTGTGGAGTGTTTGGAGGACTGACACTCCCCAGAGATAGAGGGGCTTGGGGAACTGATAAGACCAGTGAGGAAGGAGGAGATTCTGCATGTCCTGGTGGCCACTAAGTCAGGGATGGCCCCTGGAGAGGATGGGCTATCATGGGACTTCTGGAAGAAGATGGTGAAGGTGGAGGAGATACATCAGGAAATGAGAGATATGTGTGATAAGGTGATTGAGTCTGGGTCTTGGCTGGGAGATCAGAAGCTGGGGTTAGTAGTGCTTCTTTATAAGAATAAGGGGCAGAGGGAGGACTGGAAGAATTGGCAACCAATCATGCTTCTGGATATGGACAGGAAGTTGGTCATGAAGGTGTTGGTGGCAAGACTGCAGGTAGTGGTGCAGCAGGTCCTGAGAGAAGAGCAGAGAGGATTTGTTGGAGGATGGCTGATAAGGGATGGAACAGTTTAGGTGCATGGAGTTATTGAAGAGGCAAGGGCCACTGGGGTGAATGGCAGGCTAGTTTTCTTGGACCAAGAGAAAGCCTATGATAGGGTGTGATGAGTCTGGCTAGGAAAGGTGCTGATGAGGATAGGGATTCCAGAGGAGCTGGAAAATGCAATTATCTGCCTTCTGGAGGAGAGTCAGGCAGCAATCATAGTGAATGGACACAGGGGAGTTGCCTTCCCTCTTGGGTGGGGGGTTCCCCAGAGGGACCCCCTGTTAACCATTCTGTATGCTCTGTCCCTGGAGCCATTGCTGGACAGAATCAGGAGGAGAGTCAAAGGACTAAATGTACTAGGCATGAACTAGAAAGTGGGGGCCTTTGCAGATGATATGGTGGTGGGCTTGGGTACTATTGTGGATGTGGCTGAGCTTAAAGAGGTTGTAGGATGGTATGAACAGTACTCTGGGCAGAAGTTGAACTGGCACTAGTGCGAGACAATGGTATTGAGGAATGGTCTGATCAGAGGGGACATTATTGGAACAATTGTCCTCCCTGGGGAGGCAGTGCAGTACCTGGGGATCTTTCTCTTGATATATGGGTCAGTTCTATCCAAGGCCTGGTGGGAGGTATATGGGGAGATATACTGAGGAGCTGGGGAGGAAGACATATCTCTCTGGCTGGAAGGGTGACTATTCTGAATACTTACTGGATGCCAAAGCTGTGGTATTTGGCATACTATTTGGACTTTCCAGCATGGGTGGTCAAGAGGCTGTTAAAACTGGTGAGAGGGTAGATCTGGGCAGGCTGCCGAAGTTAGATCAATTGGGAAATATTAGCAATACCAGTGGAGAGGGGGGGTCTGGACCTGGTGGATTTCCTGAAGCATCTGCATTGCTTACATGTCTGGTGGTTGAAGAGAGTAGCAATGCTGAAAGGGGGTGGATGGGTCCTGCTGATGCAGAAGGTGTGGGAGGTGAGGTTTGCCCCCTGGGGGTTTTCTGGGGACCTTTCAACATTGGTGGAGGGGGGAGAAAGTAAAAGACTCTGGTATAGGGGGTTCTGGTGGGAGGTGGCTGAGGGTATATATAGGATTGGCATTAGATGAGAGGGCTGTACTGCAGCAGAGCAGCAGGGGAGAAGAGGGTGGCAGTGGCATAGATTGCTGCTGAGCAGAGTGTCAGTAATGGACTTTGATTTAGGAGATGGAGTGGAAAGTCAGGGGGGGCAGAGCAGGACCTCTGGCTGGAGGAGTGACAATGAGTAGGGATTAGAGAGGAGTGAGACTGGAGAGGACTGTGGACCTGGGGTATGGAGATGAAGAAGTGGCTACTTCCTAAGTTTTGGGTGGTGTGGTGTAGGGTATTGAGGCGAAATATGATATTGAACTTCAGATCAGGACATCTGGTTCTAGGAGAGACCTTTGAGTGCAAGGAGTGTCAAGGAGTAGGGCAGGAGAGGGGGGTGGTACAGACCCTGGAACATTGGCTTAGAGAGTGCAAGGTACTGGCTGGGTTCTGGGAGGTGGTGGAAGGTAGATTGGGTAGGGATTACAGGTGTTAGGGGATTAGTCATTGGGAGGTATTAAAGAAGAGAATGATAGAGAGTATTGGTAATGAATGGCTCACACTGGGGTGGGCACTGGTGATATGGGTAGGGCTCACTGATCACTGGCAGGCAATATTTGAGGAGGGTAGGCTGATGTCAAAGGAGGAGAAGGTGGCAAGGTGGGAGGGCCTACTAGTGGACTTGCTGTTGGGGTGACAGAAAGGGTGAGACCCACAGGGGGGTCACTATCAGAAGTTGGTGGAGATTATATATGAAAGGAGTGAGGGGAGAGTATGAGACTGCCTTCTATACTTTTGATATACAGTTTTCCAAGTACCATATAGCTACTTTTCAGATTACATAATACCATAACAGTATCCTTTATACACTGTTGTTTGTTTGGATCAAACTTGAATGAAATAATAAGTTTGAAAGTCATTTTTT
>RQIL01042824.1:0-15376 GCA_003951145.1 Jimgerdemannia lactiflua | reverse complement strand
CTGGTGGTCTTGCCCCCTCGGTGTTCTCTCGTACCTTTGGCGTTGATGTCTGCGACCAGGCCCTGGCTGATATGGTCTGTGCGGCCGCGGATGTCTCCATCGGTACTATCAACCCCGCCTTCTGCCGTAAGCGTCCTGATATTGTTGGTGTCCGCCTCAGTCGGTGCGCTGACCCCGTCGCCGCCACTTCTCTCTGGAAGCGATCCCTCCGGGCCGGTGTTCGCCCTTCCTTCCTCGCCTCTCCCGATGAGATCGATGCCCACCAGCGAGTGATCTATTCTACTGACATCCCCGCCCACCGGTCGTCCTCTCTTCTTCCGGACCGCCCTTCCGAGTTCCCTGACTGTGTCGGTGACGAATCTCTCCTTCCCCTTTTTTCCGAGGATGCCGTGTGGCTGGCGTGCCGCCGGTACCCCCTCTCCAAAGCCCCAGGCTTCGATGGTATCCACCATCAGATGCTCCGTGTTCTTGCTGGTGATCGACCCTCCAAGGACTCTCCCCCGTCCTCCTTCCTTTCCCTTCTCTCCGCCCTCTTTCAGATGTGTGCGCTCGCTGGTGTCACTCCGCGCCGCTGGAACCGTGTCCTCGTTTCTCCCATTCCAAAGAAGGATGTCCCATTTGGAGATGATGGGTTTCGTCCCATTGCCCTCACGGTTATGTTCCGACGTCTCTTTGAGTCGGTTCTCCTCCGCGCCCTCGAGAAGCGCCCCCAGTTCTCCCGACTTGTGTCCTTCAGCAGGTGCCAGGCCGGGTTCCGCTCCTCCTTTTCCACCGCGACCCAGACTCTCCTTCTGGATCACGCCATATCTGAAAACTCCTCCCGCCATGTCGTCTTCCTGGACATTGCTAAATGCTATGACCGGGTCCCCATCCCCCTCGTCCTCGCCCGACTCGCCGCTCGCAGGTGTCCCCAAGGTATCCTTTCCCTTGTCCGGTCCTTGTTTTGCGGTCTCGCTATCTCCACCTTGGTTAATGGCGTTGCCTCGCCGGGTATTACTGCCGACATCGGTCTTCTTCAGGGTGCCGTTCTCTCGCTCTGGCTTCTCAATGTCTTCCTGGACCCCCTTGCGGACCTCCTGGATAGGCGTTTTCCCTCCCTATCCTGGGCTGCTGCGATTCCTCAGGCATCGTGCCCCAGTGCCCTGTTCTTCGTGGATGATATGGCCCTCGTTCCCCCTGACGGCTCTCTTGCGACGGCCCAACGCATGGTTGATACCTGTGCTGCTTGGGCTGGAGATAACAGAGTCTCCTTTAACGCCTCGAAGTCCGGTGTCCTTCCGCCTGGTCTCATCACCGTCCCCGCGCACTCTCGGGTCTCCCTTGCCGCGGCTCTCCCCTGCCCCCCCTCCTACACCTACCTCGGTCATCCCGTCCGACACCTTCTTGGCCGATTGTTCTTCGATTGGCCAGGCGAACTTGCCCTCCGCCACAAGAAGGCTGCCTCCTCCCTCCGCGCCATTCAGGCTGCCGGCGATGGCTGGGATCCGGCTGCGCGACTTTCGGTTTACCGAATGTTTGTGCGGTCGCAGATCAGCTACGTCCTGCCTTTCCTCTTTACCAGCTCTGGTGGCCTTCTGACCCCCCCCCTCCTCGACCTTGATGACTGGGATGTCAATGCTTTGCATTGGTGCCTCGGTCTCCCTCGTGCCTCGCCTGCTGCCGTGCGTGCCATTACAGGGGTCGCTCCTGTCCTTCAATGGATGGAAGCGTCTGCTGCCTCTGTTATGCTGCAAGTCTTCCGCTCCCGCCGCTCCTCCAATCCGGTCCACGCCGTCCTTGCTGACCTTCCCGCCGTCGCCCCGGTTTTTCTCCGGTCCCTCCTGGGTAAGCTCCGGGCGAACCCCACTTGGCTCTCCTTCCGCCGTGACCCCTCCAACCTCGCCACGCCCCGTGCCCTCAGCTCCTATGTTGCGCACTTCCACATCGAATCCATTACCTCTGGATCCACGCTAGCCTGCTACATTTTCTCGACGGCTCGTAACCGTCGGGGCTTTGGTGCGGACCGGTGTGTCTATATCCGGGACCCTTACTTACGCCGCCGGGCTTTGCTCTGGCGTGCGAATATGTTCGGGTTTATGGCAGAATGACGTCGATGCATTTGTGGTGAGCCCTTTCACCGCAATCATGCCCGTTGTCTTCTGGTGGATGGTGTCGATGCCCTGGTTGCGATCCGCTCTGCGTATCAATGCCTGGGGTCTCATCTCGCTGGCGTTCCCCGTCATAATGGTGAACATTTGGTCCTCGATCTTCCTGAGTATGGTCCGGTCAATGCGGTTCTTAATGAGCGTGATTGGCCCCTTGCTTCCTCCCTTTTCCGCGAGCTCGAGGCCGCTATGGTCTCTGATCTGTCCCTCCTTCCCCCCCCTTCTTCCATTCGGCCTCGGTTGGATGGTTCGATAGGGCCCTTCCCCTCGTTGTAGTTTTGTTTTTCTTCGACTTAGTCTTTTTCATTACTTCTCGCAAACTCGATCTGTCCCGAATTGTCAGTCTTTGTATTTTACTTAGCATTTTCACAAGCCGGTGTAGTACGGATGTACCGATGCACTTTGAATAAATGTCTTGATTCCTAACCCTAACCCTCCCCCTCCTGTTTTCCTTTGGTCTCTCTTGAGTAAACTCTGAGCGAACCCAACTTAGCTCTCTTTCCACAGGACCTTTCCAACCTTGCCACACCTCGTGCCCTTGGCTCTTATATTGCACAATCTCACATCAAGTCCATTATCTCTGAATCTACTCTGGCTTGCTACATCTTCACAATGGCTCGTTACCATCAGGAATTTGGTGCAGACCATTGTGGCTATATCTGGGACCCCTACTTGTGCCACTGAGCTTTGCTCTGATATGCGAATATTTTTGGATTTATAGCAGAGAGACATCAATGCATTTGCAGTGAGCCCTTTCATTGCAATCATACTTGCTATCTTCTGGTGGATAGTATTGATGCCTCTGTTGTGATTCATTTTGCATATCAATGCCTGGGTTCTCATCTCGCTGGTATTCCCCATCATAATGATGAACATTTCGTCCTCAATCTTCCTGAGTATGGTCTGGTCAATGCAGTTCCTAATGAGTAGGATTGGCCCCTTACTTCTTCTCTTTTCCATGAACTTAAGGCTGCTATGGTCTCTGATCTCTCTCTTCTCCCCCCCCCTTCCTCTATTCGGCCTTGGTTGGATGGTTTAATTGGTCCCTTTCACTTATTGTAGTTTTGCTTTTTCTGATTTTTCTTTTTCCATTGCTTGTCTCAACCTTGAACTGTCACAAATTATCAGACTTGTATTCTACTTAGCATTTTCACAAGCTGGTGTAGTATGGATGTACTTATGTACTTTGAATAAACGTCTTGATTCCTATCCCTAACCCCACCGAAATCTCCTGCCTTCAAATCTTATGCTGCTGCTGCCAAGAAGATCTCCATCAAAGACCAGACCCAGGTGTTCCCCAATATGAAGAGGGCTGCGGGTGCTGCCACCCTTTTGTGCATAACCCGCAAATCTATCAGTCACCTTTTCCCAACTAGGAAAGGTGCGAAACTCCAGCACATGTATGTTGATGGGTTTGCCCATCTGAAGATTGGATAGATCTGAAAGAACTTTTATGACATTCATTGATATTGTCCAAGGTTCTCAACATATCTTACATCTTAGCATCAAACATCAAATTCCTTCTGCAGCCTAGTTATGTCACCACTTTCCAGAAGAAGATGAAGGTACTTGAGTTCACAGTTTTGACTGGATGGAACCCCACCCTTCCCTGAAATAAGAATGCCATGGACAGGGTCAAGGCCCATGTGCTCCAGGGCTTCCATGCTCGCATCCAGCAGTTGGCGGGTGAGTCAATGGTGTACAGGCCCAAGGTGCAGAACTTCTACAAGGCTTGGGTGCAGGAACTTGTGCTTGATCTCTCCTCTATCACTGTCCAGTCTACACCTGGTCCCTCTTCAGTTGGGGGCTCTATGGCTATGATGGGACAGATGGTGATACATCTTGAGGCTGAACAGTTGCAATCAGGTACTGCCTCAGCTGATGTTAACATGCCTGATCAGCAATGAGAGTTGGGTTCCTCAATGTCTTCAGACTAACTCAGAACAAGTTTGAAGTACTCTGTCATTCAATTGGTCCAGCTCTTGACATTCAGATCATCTGTGAAACATTACATATTCCACTATGCCCTACTCTCCTCATTCACATACAATCTCCGCCCTCCTCACACAGGATCACAGGTCATCAAAACAGTGACCTTATGGTCCTTGCATCCAACTGCTATCAACTCCTTATCTCTACCTCCTCCTGTGACTCCTTCGATATCTGGCTCCAGTTCCAGGGCCTGTGTTTTGTCAGGGTCTATGTGCCCCCCTCTCTTCCTATTGGTGGCTTCTGTGATCTGGTGTCTGATTCCTTTCTGTGTAAGGCCCTGCTGATCAGTGATATCAATGTCTACTATAGTGCTGCTTTTGGTGATGTGGTTTTGGTGGCGGGCCCATGGGACTGCCGTGATGCCATTGATATCACTCAGATGACATTATCCTTAGCTCATCTGCACCCAGTGGCTGGTTTGACATGTGTCGACCATGCATTTGCCACCCCTGCCTTGCACACATCACTGTCTTACTCAACTTCCCCTATCACTACTGACCACTCCTCCCTCCTCACCATCTCTTTCCCCTTCTTCTCTTTGCCGGTTCCCACCTTAGTCAGCATCCGATGCTTCTCTGCAAGATACCCCTCAGATCCTGTAGTCCAATCCCAAATTAAGACAACTTCAGATGTCATTTGTAATTCCATTGTTCAGTCTATCTTTGCTGTCCAAGATCACATTGCTGGCTTCCATTCTGTAGAGAACCACCAGAACTTTGTTGATTCTCTGGAAGAATTATTGACCTCAGGTCTCCAGTCTGTCTATAAAGACATTCTGTATTCTTACAATACTAGAGAGATTCAGAGATCTGCTATCCCCCAGCATGACTATCTTCACAGTGCCCTGTCAGTTGCTGTGGCCATTTATGGGTTTAAGTGTGCGTACCACTCCTCTCCCACCACCTTACTCCAATTCACTCCCCTACTATCTCAGTGTTTAATGACGTGGTTGCCCATTATACTGCTTGCTTCACCCAGTCTCAGGATGACCTGAAGCTCAATGACTCAGAAGATGTCTTTTCCCTCACTGTGGGGTCAGCTAAGCTGCACCAATGGTTCGCCCAGGGTGTGGTGTGGAAGGCCATCCACAAGTTCCCCCTCATGAAGTCTTATGAGGCTGACTCTCTGTATATCTGGATCCTACAGATGATGGCGGCCCAGGAGGAGGTGCACAATAGTCTCTCGACAACTCATAGCTTCTTCTTCCAGTTGTGCATATGGTTGGGGCTCACTCCCCACTACTGGAATCCCACTGTCATCTCTCTTGTCTCTAAGAAGGAAGACTCTTTGAGGATTGATGGGTTTCACCCTATTGCACTCAATGAAATATTTCGACAACTCTTTGAGAAGTGCCTGGATGGCTACGTCAAGTCCTGAGAATCACTGAATTCTATGTCACATTGCCAGGGTGGCTTTCTGGTCCAATTCTCTACCCTCTTCCATGTCTTGCTCTCTAATGAGACTAGCATGAAGGGATACTGCCACCGGATCTTCTTGGATGTCTGGCAGGCATACAATAGAGTCCCACTCCCAATCGTACTTTAGTGGTTTGCTGACAGAGGTGCTGATTCTGCCCTCCTGAGCCTCGTACAAAGCATGTTCAATCATTGTCATTAACAGGTAGTTGTTAATGGCCTCATTACTCCTGCGATTCCCACCAAGTATGGCCTCTTTCAGGGGTCCCTCATCTCTCCCTAGTTCTTTGATGTGTTCATCGATGACCTCACAACCTCTTTTGACTCTGCGTTTCATGAGGATATCTTCCCTCCTAGGCTCTTCTTTGTGGATGATATTGCACTTGCCCCACATACTTCTGCAGAAGGACAAGTGATGGTTGACTTCTGTGAGGATTGGCTCTTGGCCAATTGTTGGAACTCAACTCCAAGAAGTGCGGCTACATCAGCCCTACCAATTGTGTCATCCAGATTGGTAGCAAACTATGTCCAACACCCCCATCCTATGTATATCTTGGAGTTCCATACACTGTCAATGACTTTGATTTTTCATTGCTTGCAATACAGAATGTGGAGAAGGTGGCTCATACTCTTGGGAACTGTTATGCCCAAGGGCCTCTCTGGTCACCAATGGTCAAGCTGGCCTTCAATTGAATATTCATTCGGCCTCAGTTGGAGTATGGCCTCCCCTTGCTTCCGGCTTCTCTACCACAGCCCACCACAGGGCTTTAGGTATTAAAGCATCCCTAGGAGGTATTTGATTATGCGGTTGGTTGGGTGGTCAGCTTTCATGGTCGGCCTACTGTTGGCTATGCAATTCTTGGCCTCCCTATATTCCTCCATCACATGTTGGACCTCTGCCATATGTTCCAGACCCATTTGGATTGGTGCAGCAAGTTTGGCAACAACTCCATCAGCCTCCTTTCAATGTAGTTCTGTATAAAACCTTGGGGATCAATTATTGTTTGGTCCTGGGACTGGACTTCTTGGCTTGACTTCAAGAACTGATACTGGCATTTGCCCCCTTGGCACTGTAATCTTCATTCTATGTGCTCATTCCTTTAGGAATTCCTCCAGGATAACTTGTTGTCTGAATGGGCATCCTACCTTTCCATTCTCATCTGGTATATCACCCCCATGGCCATCTTCGGCAGGAGGGCCTGGATCGAGTTCTATCCTTCTTTCCAAAGTTGGTCCATATAGCTCTTTCATGGCCATATGGCCTCTTTGGACAACCCCATTTCTTCCTGTGTGGGGACTGCTTTTCCCAAAGGCACCCACATATGTGACCTCCTTGGGGGTTCCTACTCTGTATTCTGAGACACTGTTCGATTTTTCAATTGGTTTACCAATGAGAAATGGAAAGAGGAACTTGCTGCTTTCTCTTATTACTGTCTCTGAGAGACAAAGTATCACACCATAGATGCTATGTATAATTCTGGTAGCCATTTCATGATTGGCTTTTTCCTGACTGAGATCACCACCCTGCTGGCCAGAGATCCAGGCCAAAGCCCAACTGGTACTCCACTCTATTGCTAAGGTGAAAGTCAATTACTGGCAACCCTCCTAGCAACCGTTTGTGCCACTGCCACATCCCTATAACCCAGTGTTCCTCTGCCACATTTCCCTCCCATTGAAGTCCAATCTGATGCCCCCCTTCAATCACTTCCTACTAGAATTCTCGTTATCTAAGCCTTCTACTGCCGCCACATCAAACCACCTCCAATAAGTCTCCAGATGACCCCCTGGGAGCATATCTTGCTTCCCACACCTTTTGCATCAGGGGAACCCATCCCCCCCCTTGTAGCACTGCTGCTCTCTAGAGCTACCAAGTTTGCAGGCAGTGAAACATCATAGGAAAATCCACCAGTCCAAGGCCACTCTGCTCCACAGGAAGGGCAAGAGTCTCCCAGCTAATCTGACTTTGCCTCTCAGCCCATATCCAGTCCATCACTAGCTTTAGTAATTGCTTTACAACCCAAGTCGGAAAGCCGCAACTTTGGCATCCAGTAGATATTCAGAATCATCACATACTCTGCCAGGGAGATATTGCACCCCCCCCAGCCTTTCAGCAAGTCCCCCCAAGCTTGCACCTTCCTCTCCCACCAGGCTTTCAGCAGCACTTACCCATATACTGAGAGGAAGATGCCCAAGTATCTGACTGCATCTCCTGCGGGTACCACCATTCCAATTATATTGCCACAAACAATTCCATTCCCAAGCACCATTGTGTCACACTTGTGCCAGTTCAACTTCTGGCCTGAGCATCTTTCATATCAGCCCACAGTCTCCTTGAGCTCTCCTATGTCTGGAACAGAGCTTAGATTGACCACCATTTCATCTGCAAAGGCACCCACCTTCCAGCTCACCCTATCACTGTCAATCCTACAATCTGCCTCCTAATCCTATTCAGAAGTGGCTCAAATGACAGAGCATACAGAATAGGGGACAGAGGGTCCCCTTGCAGCACTCCTATCTCCAATGAAAATGGCACTCCTTGATGGCCATTCACCATTATAGCCACCTTGCTCCTTCCAACATCTGTATAATGGCCCTCTCTAGTCCCTCTGAGATGCCAATCCTTCCCAATACCTTCTCCAACCATATATGGCACACCCTGTTATATGCCTTCTCTTGATCCAAGAATACTAGCCTTCCATCCACTCCTGCAGTTCTTGCCCCTTCAATGATACTGTGCAACCATGCTGTGCCATCCCTGATCGGTCTCCTACCAACAAATCGACACTGTTCCTCCCCCAGGACTTGCTGTGCAACCACCTGTAGACATGCTACCAGTATCTTTGTTATTAACTTCCTATCCATATCCTAAAGCATGATAGTTCACCAGTTCTTCCAGTCCTCTCTCAGCTCCTTGTCCTTATAAAGGAGCACTACTAAACCCACCTCCTGTAGCCCTATCCTCTTTCCTGAGTCAATTACAGCTTCGCACATCTCCTTCATCTCTCCAAGCACCCCTTCAATGTCCACCATCCTCTTCCAAAAGTCCCAGGGCAGCCCATCCTCCCCTGGCACTGTCCTATTCTTTGTAGCTGTCAGTACTTTCAAAATCTCTCCCTCCTGAATAGAGTGGATCAGATCCTCTAACTCCTCAGCTGCTGGCAGAATCCACTCCTCCAAGAATCCCTCTATAGTCTGTCCATCTTTCCCTCTCTCCTCCTCACTCTACAGAGTTCCCCACCTCTTCTGGAGTGAGCCCAAGATGCCTTGTACTCCTGCCACCATTTCACCATCTTCTCCTATAATATCCTCCCACCTCTGCCTCACTTTGCGTGCTCTCAGAAATCTGGTAAGATACTTTATGGACCTTTCTCCTTCCTCCAGCCCCTGTCACATCAATCTTGCTATCATCTCTTACACCTGCCTCTCCTTTTCCTCCCTTAAGGTGGCCTTCAGCTTCTCGATTTCCATTGTCACTCTTTCTCTTCTCCCTCAGCACTCTCCAGACCACTAGCAGATGCCAACAGCAGCCCCTCTAATCAGTATGGACTTCCATCATCTGCTTTCTTCTAAGTCTCTCCTTGGCTCTCCCTACCTCTTCTCAAAACACCTGCACAGCAGCCTTCAACTTCAGCTGCCAATCCCTTACCCATATGCCATCTCTCCTCCAGCCTACAATATTGTCTGTCACCTCTACCTTCCATTGATTCCACACCTCCTTGTCTTTCAACAAAGCACAATTAAGTCACTAATGTCCAGGTCCATCTCAACTCCCCCCAAATGTCTCCTGCCCCACCACCCCCCAGTGATCTGACCAGGGGAACCACATCCCCTCCAATTCCTTCCAGATGTCCATCCCCCAACAGTCAGCCATGAGAATCCAGTCAATCTGTGTTCCAAGTCCATGTACCAGGTGGATAAAGACTGCCCAATTCCCCAACTTCTGGTGCCCTGCATCTCCTAGAGCACTCAATTTCTTCATCTCCTCCCATCTATACATCCCCCCACTTCTACCCATCCCAGCTAGTACACCATCAGAGCAGTCCACTGCAATATCTCTAACCATATTGAAGTTCCCTCCTAGTATGTTGACTCCAGCCTCCACTAAGGTTCCAATGTCTAGCAGTCCTTCTATCCAAGTTATCCTAACTCCTCTTTCTGCCAGATAATAACAAGAGCCCACCACTACTGGCCCCCACCCATGCCTTGCCCATACTCCCCACAACAAGCAATCACCCCACCTGCCAGTTTCTTGAAGTTCCCCATTGCCTTTCCTTATCAGAATTCCAACCTTCCCTCTTCATTCTGCTGCCCCACCCCATTCACTTGACAAGTTTAACTTATCTACCTCATCATTGTATCTCACATCCTGCAGTAAGAAAACATTCTCTTTGAAATCCTTAAGTCATGTAAAAATGTTCTGACATCTCCCTGATCCCCATAGCCCATTGATATTGAGTGATAGAATTTTGGTTGTACTATTCATATTGAAAAATATAAGAGTTGCAGGTCCACCATAGATCTCCATATCCTGATCCATCCTAGACAAATCCAGTTCCCACTCTTCTTCCAGCTCCACCCTCTCCTTAGCCTCCAGTGCCCCCAGGATCTCTGGAACATCCTCTGTATCCTTCTCTTCCATCATAGATCAAAAATCTGCACATGCCTCCTTCCACATCCCTGCTCCATTCCAAGTATTTCACCCCACAACCACCATTTGACATGCCTCTATTTTCATATTCTCCTCACTAGTGGCATCTACTTCATACCCCTCATCCTCTAGTAGTACTGCCAAGTGCATCATCATCAATTTTCCCACTATGCCCACTCTACACATAATGTCACTCCAATCCTTCTCACTCAGCAGTAGGATATCAACATCACTCAACTCTCTATCTGCCAACTCTGTCATCAACCTGTGCAGCCAGGGCCCCTCTCTCATGTGCTCTCTACCTGGAGTCATTGTCCTCTTCTCTACCATCTGTACTCCATCCAGGCTGGTGCTGGCTGCTTTGTTCCACTCCTCATCAGATACATCGACCAGGCTCTCTCCAGACACTCCAACTATCTGGCCCCCCAAGGCCAATTCTGGGACTCCAAATCAGACATTCTTCACACCCTTCATCACAATATCCTCCACCTCAGCCCCTTCACCTCCAATGGCATCCTCTGGCCTCTCATTCTCCTTATTCATGTCAGTATTGCTCTCTGGCATACAGTCATTAAAGAAAATCTCTTCTTCAGTACCTGCTCTTCTTTGCTGGGGGGCATACTCAGAGTGCATGGATCCCTCAGACCCTTTCTGCCCACCCTTCCCCCCAATTGTTGCCCCTGTCCCTTTCTCCTTAGTATCTGCCCCATGCCTAGCAAAGAGCTCCTGTTGCTGCTTCCTTCCCTGAGCCCTTTCCCATATTAGCTTGTTGACTCAAATCTTCTTCATATTAATTTCCACCATCATCATAGCCCTTTTGAAGGCTTGTCATGTTTTCTCCCTCCACTCCACAGCTCCTCCCAACTCCCAAAGCACCATCAGCAAATCCTCCTCCTCCTCCTCTGAGCTCTTGACCCTAGATACCTTGCACTCGAAGGGCTCCCACATCAGCTCTCTGGGCCAATCACCTCCTTTCCCTGTCACCTCCTTCTCAGCTACTCTCAACCAGACCTCAACATCGCAAGTGCAGAATGACATCCCTTCCCACATCTAAAATCCAATATCTACCAATTTGCCATACTCTCACATCACCCTTCCAACTCTATTCTTTGTCTCCTCTATCAATACTGTTGGAACTTTGTTGACTACCAAATACACCACTCTCAGGTCCCAATGTAAGCACGTTATCATCGGAAGAGCAACTTCTCCAACTTGCACCCCCTTAGCCACTGCCACCATTACTTGCTCTTTCTTGACGAATCCAACTTCAACTCCTTCCAGGTCCTTCAAAAATTTCACTGATGCCTTATGAATCAGCTGCTTGCCCAGGAGTACCAGCACTATCTTGGCTGTCACTACCAGCCCCCAGAAGCTCATCGTGACTGCGAATTCCAAAATAGACTTCTTGAGTAACAGTGCCACCACCAGTCCTGTTACACCATCAGCCAGATCCCCCTTGCATGTTGTACTCAGTTCTCCAGCAGCCTCCCTGATCTGATCAGCAGTTACATCTTTTTTTTTTTCCTGATCCAACATCACACTCCCATCAGCAGTTACTTTCTCCTTCCCAGCCACTACTCTGCCAGCCCCTCTCTCCCCTACACCAGCCTGCACTCCACTACCTCCTCTCTACTTCCCCTTCGCCTTGCCCACTTGCTGCCATCCATCCAGTCCTCCTCCAGCCCCAGTCTTCACTGCTGCTGCAAAGCTCACTGATTCTTCTTCTCTAGCCTTCCCTCCATCACCTTGTCCTCTTCCAGCTCCACTCCCGCTGAACTTCAGTCCAAAGGCCCCCATTCCTAGCCCATACTCTCTTTTCTCATATTGCCACTTGTGCACTCCAACAGTTCCTGATCTGGTACACCAGCTGGGAGGCTGAATCATTGTCATGTTACTAGTACTTTCTTCAATAAAACCGCTCAAAAGTGTATGATAAGTCTGTGTAACATGAGTGGTAGCAGAAGAAGGTATTGAACCACCCTTTTCCCTACCAACTTCACTCTACTCAGACTGGCACTGGCCAATTCATCTCATTCTTCATCTGATTCATCCACCAGGTTCTCCCCAGGCACTCCAACTACCTGGCCTCCCAGTGCTTTATCTGGAACCCCAAACCTTACATTCTTCATACCCTTCATCATGATATCTTCCACCTCAATTCTAGTGACTCCAGCTACATCTCCTGGCCTCTCATTCTCCTTGACTTATCAGCATCTCTCTCAGGTATCCAGTCATCAAAGAATACCTCCTCCTTGCTACTCATCCTATCCCTTTGTGGGGCATGCTCAGAATCCTGAGAACCCACAGACCCCTTCTGTCTGTCTCCCCTTATTACTCTTACTCCAGTTCCCTCCTTCTCATCACCTGCCCCAAGTCTGGCCAGGAGCTTCTGCTGCTTCTTCCTTCTCTGAGCTTTTTCCCAGATCTCCATATCCACACAGATTTTCTTCCCATTGACCTCAACCACCATTTTCATCTTTTCATAGGCCCACTATGCCCTCACTCTCCTCTCCACTGCACCATCCAACTCCCAGAGTGCTGTCAACAGATTCTCCTCCTCCTCCTCTATACCCTTGACCCTCGACATCTTGTACTTGAAAGGCTCCCACTTCAGTACCCTAGGCCAGTCACTCCCTTGCCCCATCACCTCCATCCCAGCCACTCTCAGTTGCACTTCCACATCACTAGTTCTGAAGAAGGTCCCTTCCAATAGCTGAAATCCAATATCCACAACTTTGTCACACATACTTATCACCCTACCAACCCTGTTCTTTGTCTCCTCCATTGACATCATGGGGACTTCCTTGACCACAAAGTGTACCACCTGGTGGTCCCAGTGAGGACACCACATCATTGGAACTGTGACCTCTCCCACTCGCATATCCTTAGCCAATGCCGCCACCATATACTCCTCCTTGACAAATGCAACTTTGACTCCTTCCAGACCCTTTAAGAATATTACTGACACCACATTACTCCACCACTTGCCCAAGAGTGCCAGCACCATCCTAGCTGTCACTACAAACCCTCAGATCCTCAGCATGATGACGAATTCCGAAATCGACTTCTTGATTAACAGTGCCACCACCAGACCTATTACACCATTGGCCAGATAGCCTTTGCATATCATACTCAATTCTCTATCAGCCCCCTTGATGTGATCAGCAGCCACATCTCTTTTTTTTCCTGATCCAAAGTCCTACTCCCATCAGAGGTCACTTTCCTTTCCCCAGCCACTGCTCTGCCAGCCCTTCTCTTCCATGCCCCAGACTGCACTCCACCAGCTCCCCCCTGCTTCCCTTGCGCCTTGCCCACCTGTTGCCATCCATCCTGTCCTCCTCCAGCCCCAGCCTTCACTGCTGCCACAAAGCTCCCCAGTTCTCCTTCTCTAGCCTTCCCTCCATCGCCTTATTCTCCTCCAGCTCCTCCCCCACCCAACTTCTGTCCAAAGGTCTCCATTCCCAGTCTATATCCTCTTTTCTCATATTGCCCCTTGCATGCTCTACTAGTTCCTGGTCCAGTACACTCCAGGAGGCTGAATCATTGTCATGTTACTAGTACTTTCTTCAATAAACTGCTTAAAATGTATGTGATGAGTTTGTGTAACATGAGTGATAACAGAAGAAGGTGGCAGCCAATTGTGCCATCTGGATTAGAAGCAAGCTGTGCCCTATGCCCCCATCCTATGTATATCTTAGGGTTCCATACACCATCAACAGCTTTGATTTTCCATTGCTTGCAATGCAGAATGCAGATAAGGCAGCCATACTCTTGGGTTTTGCCACTCCTGGGGTCACCTCTGGTCATCAATGGTTAAGCTGGCTATCATACAAATATTCATCAGGCCTTAATTAGAGCATAGTCTTCTATTGCTTCAGATTTCTCTCCTTCAGACCACTGCAGGGCTTCAGGTATTGAAGCATCCCCAGGAGGTGTTTGATGACATAGTTAGCTGGGCTGCTAGCTTTCAGGGTTGACTCTTAGTTGGCTGTATAATTCTCAGTCTCCCTTTTCTCCATAGCACATCAGACCTCTGCTGCATGTTCCAGGCCCATTTAGATTAGTGTAGCAAATTTAGCAACAACCCCATCAGTCCTCTCTCAATATGGTTTGTTACAAGACCTTGGGGATCTATTATAGATTGGTTCCAGAACTGGACCTCTTGGCTTGACTTCAAGAACTAGTACAGGCATTTGCCCTCTTGGTACTGCAATTATTATTCCATGTGCTCGTTTCTTCAGGAATTCATTAGGGATGATCTGCTCTTGGAATGGGCCTCCTCTTATTCCATTCTCATCCAGTATATCACTCTCTGTGGCCACCTTCAGCTGTTGGGCCTGGATCAAGTCCTATCCTTTTCTCAAAAATTGGTCCACAAGGCTCTTGTCTGATAGTATCACCTCTAGAGACATCCCTGCTTCTGTCCATGTGGAGACCACTTTTCCCAAAGGCATCTACATATGTGGGAACTCCTTGTGGGCTCCTACTCTGCATTCTGAGGCACCAATCATGTATTTGATTGGTTTACCAATGATGAATGTGAGGAAAACTCACTGCATTCCCTCTTCACCATCTCCAAGAGACAAAGTATCATGCCATAGATGCCATGAGCAATTCTGGTGACCATGTTGTAGTTGAGCTCTGCTTGACTGAGATCAATAAGATGCTTATATGATGATTGTAGCAATCAAACATTTCTTTTCTCTTTATTTTCTCATTTGCTTTGTTGGGTTCAATTTTGAGTTAAGACAGTGCTTGGTATCCCCTCAGTAAGTCTGTTGGTGGTATAGAGGCTGGTGACAGGTCATGCTTTAGTTGTTGGATATAACAAATGGAAATCTTCTATAGTTTTGTACTTTGTTGTTTTTGCAATTTGTTTTGGCATTTGTTTCTGCCTTAGTATTCCTATACAGCCTTCATAAAATGGTTTACCTGGCCTATCTCTAGGGTGGTGATCTCTTTGGCCTTCTTTTATTTGCTTCTTAGCTAATTGTTTATCTCACTGTCTTTCTTTTGCTTCTCTCATCTTTTTCATTTCTATCTTTTGTGTCAATGATATACATCTCTCCTCTTTCATGAATAAATATAACTTGACAACTATCCTTAACCCTTTCTAGCTAGTTTCTCTCACAAATAAATATAACTTGATGCCTAACTCTAACCCTGAATAGTTTTTT
>RQIL01042813.1:0-15379 GCA_003951145.1 Jimgerdemannia lactiflua | reverse complement strand
TCGTTTGTGCTTTTCCAAGCTTCCTAGACAACCCCCTGCACTTGATCGGAACCCTTCTTTTATTTTTCCACAGGACCACTCCACTCCGCGTCCAAGACCGTGATCACGCTCTCGCGCTACACACTCTTCCTCTTTTTTTCTTTTTTTCCACAGGAACTCCCCTCCTCTCATTATAAATCTTTGATTTATAACCAACCTACCACGAAGAAACGGGTCAAGTATGGTTGTCTCCAAGACACCAGTGCCCCATGGGTGAGTTGCGGTGTCCCTTCGTGCTCAAGTAGGACGGCCGAGGTGACTCAAAAGGACGAGTGACGAATGCTGTAGCAACAGTCATACTGCAGCAACATTCTCCTAGCAAGTGGATGATTCCTACGGATGAGTCCCACCCGTATTAGGATCGGCTTACGATGGATCGTCGCACCGGTGCAGCAAGAAAAAGAGGAGGGAGGCGGCAAGTCGGCGGGGTCGGCGTAGGGGGGGTGATCTGGAAGGGTGGTAGATTTCAAGACGGCGCGCTATAAGGTACGTGAAAGCCGACGCAACCCCACCTCCTCTGGCTTCTGGGTAATGCCGAGAGGGTTGCACTATTTTCTTTTTTTTAAAGAGTTAGACATATGCTCATTATATATATCATATAGCTTATATAAATCAATAAAAAACTTTTTAAATACATTATCTCAGTGATCTCTCGCTCTATCACGTATGGTCGCATGCGGTATACTCAACTCGGACGGACGTGGTGTGGCGGTAAAACAAAATTGTTGCTCGGACAGCAGCCTTCGAACCCACTCATCAATCAGTTCCAATTGCCAACAATATACGACATGCGCTCAAAACGATCAAGAACCGTGACCATGCACCCATCCGGGCATAAGGCACGCCATCTGACGCTGAAGAAGATGGCAGAGAGGAGGTTAGCGGCGAGTCCTTTGGGTGGGTTGACATACCTTGGACGTCATTTGTGTTTTCGGTGTTATAGCGTACCGCCGTCGCAGCGAGGGTTTTCGGAAACTGTATGGACAAATAACTTTGCCGGCTTATTTCCTCCTCGCTCATACCCGCTCCCTTCCTAACACAGTCGAACGCTGGCTCTAGTTTTGCTACGCGCCGGACGACGCGCTGGACGACGCGCTGGACGACGCGACCCGGTCGGAGCCGTGACCTTATTTACATATATGTTTCGAACTCCCATTCGTTCATCGCAGCTTTGACGATCGCTCAATCGTGCATCATTCCCCAGTCAACAGGTACCTGAGTCGGCACGACAAGGAACTCGCAGAACTTGAAGCGCTCCATCGGAAAGGGCAGCCAGCGATCAAATACTTCCAGGGAAGATTTCTGACAAAGGAGCGGGACAAGTATGCGAAGGGATTTAGTGCATGCTTTGCTCTTTTGCCGTTGGGTGCTTGGCAGGAAGGAGATGGAAAAGGACGGGTGGATGCATTATATAATGTTGGTCGACAGAAAGAGGTTAACTTTGCGGTGTCGATTATAACAAGGTGACACGTATCGTAAATATGTGCGCTTCGTTCGTCTAATCTCTTCCTTCCGGAAACGATTCCTCATTCCATCACATAGAAGTACCGGATATATAAGGTCTCTCCATCTTTATCATTGCATACAAGGCTCTCAATTCTTTTTATTTGTTACGTTCCATCTCTCACTCAAAATTTTTTACTCACAAGTTCCCATTCCTACATAGACAATGGGACGGTGCCGGCAATGGGACGGTGATCGCAACAGCATCGCGCGCATCATGACCCTGCACATACAGGACCCGAACAATTTGAAGAACATGGTGGCGACCAGCGGGTGGATGGGGTAGGGGTGGGGACGGGAATGTAGGTGGGGACGAAGAACGAGAAGTATGAGCTACGGAATCGTGATGAGCGGGTTGTCGGCCCGGAAGACACCTGTAAAAAATAAGTTCGAGTATACATGCAGTTCACGTTTTTGACAAACAATAACGTATCAGACTTTTCGAACTCTGTCGCTGCCTTAGTGTTTCACTTCAAGATACTGTGGTGGAGTAGTTGTTTTGAATGTTCGGGACACGAGCTAAATTAGTATCCACATTTCATCTGCCTCTACTCGTGGCGTCGAGTCTTTTTGGGATTTCGTCACGAACTTTATGTTTTCAGGGATTCCGCATCGAATTTCACAAGTCCCAGCAAAATAAATGTTAAAAATGGGTATTCCAAAGAAAAGCAGTTGACGCTAGCTTGTCCAAAAAACCTCGTCCTCAGCAACATGGCGCAGATGATGGCCTGGCAGCGATCTTCAAGCTGGTAAGTGACCAGACAAGGTGCGGCAATGATTTTAGGCGGATCGGCATACAATGATTCCTCTGAATGCAACAAAATCATCTGTCATTGCAGACCGCAGACGAGCAGACTGAAAATGTTTTGTAGATGGTTCGAGGGCTATTAATAGCCATGTCAAGAAATACACTAACTCATTTGCCATCAGTTCAGAAGCATGAGAGGCGAGAACCTCTAGGTGCAGATTTTCTCTGTTCAAGTGATTTTGAACCCTTTTTTTAGGGACCCGTGCAGCCCGGTGATCGAAACCAGCGGACTGTCGGTGGAGTCTGGTGTGTCGACCCACTGACATTGTGTGGTAGGTTTGTTTTGGGTTTGCTCAAATTTCAACTCACCCCTTTATCCCAATTAAACATAATGACTCAGTGTAGCAAGCTTGGCGCCGCCAGCACCACTACCTCTACAAACGAGGGAAGCGGATACTTAGAGCGATTTGAGGATAATATTTCGAGCAAAGGTAGGTATATTTACAACATTCCTAAAAATATATATATATATTTGTACTAATCTACTTGAACTGATCCTTCTTCTAATCACATTTTTATTATATGTCTGGAAGCTAACGTTCTAACCAAAACCAGTTCGCACCATCACCACGAAGGTCGCCGAGATTTGCCATGGTGGCGACACATGAATCCACAAATCCAGCGCAGTCTAGACGACACCCAAACAACAGAATACGCGATCGCCGCACAGTCTACAGAACATGTGTGCTCGACTATTTTTTATTATTTGGAAACACGACGGCTTCCCACTTCCTGCAATGAGCTTCAGAATGAATTACAACCACTACTCTGAGAGGTTATTGGAAAATATACCGTCAACATTCTGATGCAGGGTGAGATTTTTATTATCAGCCATTTATTTTATTGTTTTATTGATGTTATTGTAATCTCGTTTGTGTCCAGTATTACATAGAAATTCGTTGCAGAAGTACAAACGAGCTAGGCGAGGAAGTGGAAACCAATTTTGTGTTGATATGAATGTTTGCACTTAGTGGCGATGTTGTACATAAATAGTGTAACGTGCCTGGCTCAATAGAGGCAAATTACAAGGTTGGGCGGCTGTGTAGATTGGCTTGAGCCCCCAGTTACTTTGTCAAAAAGCAACAAAATGTTCAGATAATATGTATAGGTTCCTTGTGTTGGTGTCTAGTGGTATAATATTCAACAGCTGGAGACTTTCTGCATGTGATTTGGGCGATTTCCTTTTTAGGCGGCGTTCTTGGTGGATGCGCAGTAGGCAATTTCTGTGTTACGCGGCGATCTGTTTGTGACTCGGGCAATCTTGTGTACGGCGAATTTGGCGGATTTCCTTAAGAAGAGCGGGCTCTTTGGGAATCCAATCAGATGGGTTTCCTTAAGGGTGCGGGTTCTGGATTTCGAGTGATGGGCAATCGGGCTCCTTTTCTGGCGAAAGGACTAAAAGCGGCGGGTTTCTTGAACAATGCAGGTTGAGCGGTCGATGCGGTTAAGCGGTCGATGCGGTTAAGCAGTCGATGTGGGTGAACGAGGCGGATTCTGCGAAGTGTGGCAGATCGGCGGGCGAAGCGTGGAACGATGCAAGTTACTTGGACAAATGTGGATTGGCGGAATGCGGCGGATCAGTGGACAAAATGTAGAACGATGCAGATTGGCGGAGTGTGGTGGATCGGCGGACTTCTTGAATGGCGGCTTATTCCTTAAGCAGCGGACTTCTCTGGAAACAGGCGGCGAAGTTCTTCAAACTTGGCGGCAAAACTGGGTAACGGCGAACTTCTCTTCAGGCTTATCTGGTAAATGAACCAAAAAACGGCGGACTTCATTGTATCAGAAAGTGGACCGGAGTGGAAATGAGGTAACCAAGCTCACAATCTCCTAGAAGAGGCTCTAGAGTGGGCATTTCTCCTAAGTGTTACAATCCTTTCTGGACCAAGTGGCTCTGGGCAGGCATATCCCTCAAAGTGTTGTAGGCAGACTTGACTTTTGCTTTGGATTCAATTTCGGACTGAGGTTTATTCACTCTTGTCTCTGAGGTATTTTATACATTGTGGTTGCTACCTTGGTTGCTATCTGGCTAATTATAGATTGCTATTTATGGTGTGTTTGGGGTGACAGCTGCTGTCAGGGTGACAGCCACTGATAGGGTGACAGCCACTGTCAGAGATTTTCCCTATTTTAGCTATCTGGTTATTTATACAGTTTTTCACAACAATGGTTGCTGGGCTGGTTACTATGCTATGTTAAGTGTTCAAGTCATCTGGCTGCATCATCTGGCAGTAATTCTGGTGGTATGTTTTGTGGTTTATCACATCAGCCTCCACTAAAGGGTGGTCTGTCCCAGACTATCCTTTAGTCATCATTCCAGTAGGCATAAGCATCTTCAGCATCTATGCCCATACCATCATCTTCTTCTGTATCTGGATCACTCCATTCAAGTTCTGGTTCTTCTTCTTGTTCTTCAGGGAATAGGATGTCAAGTTGTTGAAGGATACTCTGAAAGGTTGTTTCATTCATCTGGTGGATAACATTGAGGCTGAGATGGGACTGCACCAGGGCTCCAACATTTCATTTGTATAGAGTGTAGATTCATTTAGCAGTTCTTACTTCTCTGTGAGTGATTCCTGCTGGACTCCTGATGTAAGGTTGGTCTGTCAACAGTTGTCCAATATTGTAGAAGACCTGCAGATGGTGAATCTGAAGCAATCTCTGTGCAATGGTGAGATTCTCTTGATGCTTCTGGATCAATTGTATCGGAGTTCCTTCAAGTTGGCGAAACTGGGGCAAGGGAATTGGCAGGGCTTGGAAGGAACTGAGGATGAGGGTCTGGAGGTGCTGGTCTATCCTCTGAGTCATGGTTTGTGCAGGTAGATCTTGAGGTGGTTGATGTGAACTGGAGTTCTCAGGATTCATCCATCCATGCTTCTTATATAGATCTGGTTCCTCTGATGTTGTGTATAAGGTATGGTCCTTCCCATTTCGGTTCCAGTTTGGCAGCAAAGTTTGTCTCAATCATGCTTCTCCAAACTAGGACTTGATCTCCAATCTTGATCTTCTGATCCTTCTGCTTCTGGTCATAATGCTTCTTTTATCTTTCCTGGGCCTTGATAATCTGGTTTCGGGCATCATTTCTCAGCTAATCTCCTTTTTCAAGAAGCTTTCTGAGGCTCTCATGGTCAGCAGTTCTGGTCTTCTTGGCAAACATTATTTCAAAGGGTTTTTGTTTGGTTGAGGCAGCAGGGGTGTTTCGGATTTCCCACAAGATTTCAGGTAAGCAGAGATCCCAATTGGTAGAATTGACCTTGGCAAGTCCTTTCTTGATGGTCTGGTTCATTCTTTCGGTCATTCCATTGGTTTGCAGATGATAAGAGGTGGTCCTTTTCAGGTGGATCTCATGAATTCGTGCATAACTTGAGATTATGTTATTTACAAATTTAGTTCCTCAGTCAGAGATGAGTTCTTCAGGGGGTCCATATCAGTGGGTGAGGTCATGAAGGTGTCCAACAATGGTCAGGCCATCTGCAATCTCCATGGGGTATGTTTCAGGCCATTTGGTCAGATGTTCAACAAATACTAGGATGTATTTGTTTCATTTTGGTATTACTGGTAGGGGTCCAATTACATCTACTCCCCATCTTTGAAAGATGTGAGTGAGTGGGGGAATCAGTTGTAAAGGGGCTTGATAGTTCTTCTTTCCTTGATACTTCTGGCAGGTGTCACATTTTTGGATGATGTCTTGGACTTGTGCTCTAAGGTGGGGCCAATGTTGGTATTGTTTTCAAATCTTGTCTTCTGTGTTTGTCTGTCCTTGGTGGGCTTTCTGGTGTTCTTGTTGGATGAGATCTTCTTACTCCTCAATGGTCATAGGAACTTCTTTAAGGGTGCAGTTCTGTGGTACACCCTTCCTTTGGTTCATTGGGTCATGTGGGAGAGAACATCAACATTGTTGTGAGTTCTTCCCACTTTGTGGATGATGTTGATTTCGTAATCTTGGAGGATAAGGATCCATCAGGCAAGGATTCCAGTGGGGTCTTTTCAGTTCAGTAACCATTTGAGAGCTGCATGTTCTGTGATCAGGGTGAACTTTCTTCTAATGAGATAATGTTTGAACAGGGTGACTGCCCATATGACTGCAAGGCATTCCAATTTGGTGCTTCCATAGTTGGTCTGCTACTTGTTGGTGGCTCTGCTTGCATAAGCTATCACATGGTGCTGTTTGTCAGGTCCTTCTTATGCAAGGATAGCTCCGAGGCCATTCTTGGATGCATCAGTGTATAGAATGAAAGGCTTCTGTAGATCTGGTTGGACTAGGATTGGTGCTGAGGTCAGGCAATGTTGTAGTTTTCAGAAGGCTTCTTCTTGTGGTTCTTTCCATTGGAACAGTACTTCTTTCTTCAGCAAGGTTCGGATTGGGGCAGAGATTTCAGCAAATCTCTTGATAAATCTTCTGTAGTAGGATGCAAGTATCAGGAAGGATAGGGCTTCTTTCAGGGTCTTAGGGACAGGGAAGTTGTTGACTTTTTCGATCTTCTTGGGGTCTGTATGTGTTCCATCTTTAGAGACTATGAATCCAAGGAATTCAAGCTTCTGTTTGCCAAAGTAGCACTTCTTTGAGTTAAGTCTCAGGTGGTTTTGTTGAGTGAGTTTGAAAAACTCTTCAAGGTCTCACAGGTGGTCTTCGAAATTTGCTGAGTAGATGTTGGAATCATCCACATAGACAATCAGGCAATAGTGGATGAGAGGGGCATATACTGAGTTCATCATTTGCTGGAAGGTTGGGGGTGCATTGCAGAGTCCAAAAGGCATTCGGAGATACTCAAACAATTTTCCTAAAGCAAGGAAAGTTGTCTTTTGATTGTCTTTGGGGTCTATTGGTATCTCATGAAATCCTGCGAATAGATCCATGCTGCTGAAGTATCCTGTATTTTGTAGCTGGTCCAGAAGGTCATCAATTTGGGGCAAGGGATATGCATCTTTTTTGGTAACTGTGTTGAGTTTCCTGAAGTCTACAACAAGTCTCCATCCTCCTTTCTTTGGTACTATAAGTATAGGGCTGGCCCAAGGGCTGGTAGAGGGTCGGATGACTCCATTGTCTAAGAGTTCCTGTATGTGTTCTTTTTCGAATGTCTTCAAGTGGTGGGGTATCCTGTATGGTTTCTGTTAGATGGGTGATGGGTTGTATGGCAGGTTGCCATAGTCTGTAGTGAAGATGTCCTGATATTTATGAAGGAGTTCAGTCAATTGTTTCTGTTGCTGAGGTGTCAATTCTTCTCCAATGTTTGTGGAAGGCTTCACTTTCTCCTGGGTCGCAGAGGGGCCTTTCCTTTCTTCCATGACCTTTTGCCATTTCCCTGTAAGTTTAATTCATAAACTTCTCTGTATGTTCAGTTGAGATAAGGCACAAGGTATCCAATGATGGTTCCTTTTGGCAGGATGATGTTATCCCAGCTGGTGTTGGTTGCTCAAGAGTGTACTGGGTTCATCTTGTTGGGGAAGGTGTATCCTTCAATGTACAGATTTCGGATTTCTTCATTGGATTTGAAGAAAAGATTCCTGGGGTCTGGTGGTGCAAAGATTTCGATAGTGGTTTGCTCTCCTGGCTCAAGGATGAGGTTCTTGTGAAGCTTTACTGGCTAGTGGAAAACTTGCTGAGGGGCATTTGCTTTGAATCGCTGACCTGAAGAAGATGTACTTCCTTCTTGTCTGAGCTTCCAAATCCTTTGGTTTGTCTGGTTCCTTGAGTGAGCTTGGGTACTTCCTGCAAATGAGGAGTCTTATATTTGAGGAAGACTGCTTGAGTAATTTTGTCTCCTTTTTTGATTGGAATCCATTCACCACTTCCATTTCTTAAGATGACCTTGATTTCATCTGTATATTCTGGATCAATGGTTCCTCCTTCAGTAAAGAGTCCTTCAAGGGCTAGACCAGACCTTGAGGTCAACTGGATATAAGTTCCTTTTGGTGGTTGCATGGCAATACCAGTTCTGATGAGCTTTGTACTTTCAGGGCCCATGGTAGTATTATAAAGGCTGCTGAGATCATAGCCAACATCTTCTTGTTGAGCCTTTTTTGGTGGAATTGCATTGGGATGTAGCAGGGTGAACTGTGCAATGTTCTTGCCAAGTATTGGCTGTCTATGGGCTGAGGCTCCTGTGGCATTAGATTTCCAACCTCTGATGTCTAGGTGTGGCCATCTTGCTCCAGTAGGGGGGTCTCAAAGATAATTGATTCCGATTTTTCCAGTGGGGTCCAGGGCTTTCATGAAATTGATAGCATCATCTATCCATCCTTGGCAAGTTGCATGACAAATGAGAGCCAGGATATCTTTGCCTAGGTCATATATCTTGAGGACCTTCCTTGTAGACTTCTTCTTTTTCTCCTTTCAAATCTGGGCTCAGTCATCTTCTCTTTTGAGTGTGTGTACAATTACATCCTTGCTAAGATGGATCTTTTCATATTGACAAGGCCAGCATCTTGGGTGCTTCCCATGATGGCAATATCCCATGGCTTGGAAGTGCTTCTTTCTTTCTTCGATTTCTCCTAGCTACGGAAATCTGCATCCATTCACATCATACTTTGGAGGGAAGGTAGAGAGGGGTTTCACTTCTGTCCTGGTGTAGAATCCGACTCCATGTCTTCTTTTCACAAGTGAGGTGGTGGACTCTTGGAATGAGGTTCCTTCTGCAATGATTTTCAGGGATTCTGGTCCAAGGGGCTGTCCTTGCTGGTCCAATATGTGGCACTGATAGCAGTAATCTCTTGGTGAGTGGAAAACGACTTGATGGGGGCATCTGCCCATTCGGATGGCTCTCTCTTGATGGGTTTCAGGCCTTGGAATGACTGGTTGTAAGCTGGGTCCAGCTTCTTCTTCACTCCAGGGGGTATTGTCTTCTCCTTCTTGAGGTTCCCAATTCGGATCATCCCATGAAACAGCTGTGGGGAGCTCTTCATTTTCAGAGATACTGTCATCTTTTTCTTCTGGAGGCTGGTCCCAAATTGCTTGAATTTCAGCTCCTTCCATTTCGGGGTTGGGCATTACTTATGCATGGCTTTTCAGCTGAATATTGTGGAGGCATCTCTTCTTCTTTCTCCTGCATTCAGGGCATGTAGTTCCAGGACTCTTTCGAATTCCCACATGTCTGGATGAGTGTTCCTCACATTTCTGTCTTTGGAGGCATTTGGTGCATCCTCTGGCTTCTCCAGCAATAGCTCTGATTGTGATGGGGATAGTCTCTTGTGCCCACACATTATCTTCTGGTCTGTCTTCTACCATGTTGATTTGGGGCCTCAGTCTAGTGTCATTGTCATTCTCGGAATCCTCCTCTTCTTCTTCCTCAGTGGTGGATTCTTCACTGCTGGCATATTCTTCTTGAATGGTCACCTTCTTCTTCTTCTTTGATGGCTCGAAGCTGGTGACTTTAACTCCATACTTCTTTCCTCTGTAGTCGAATTTGAGTACTTGTTGACCAATGTTGATATCTGCATTTATCTCCTTCATCCAATTGGTGCCAAGGATCATGTCATAGGTAACAGCTTCGGTCACAACTGCCTTGGGGATGGCAAACTGAATGTGTCCAAGAGTGATGGTGATGTTTCGGACTTCTCCCAGGGGTTGAATTCGGGCTCCATCTGCTACTATGATGCTGAGGCTAGAGGGTCCATCAATGGGCCATTGAATGCTGTCCAGGAATTTCTTGGCAATGACACATACAGCTGCTCCTGTGTCTATGAGGATTTTCGCCTTCTGGCCTCCGATTTCTCCAAACAAGTAGGGTCTGATATGTCTTTCTGTAGCTTGCACTGCAGGGGTTGCTGGTTCTTCTTGAGGAATGGGGACTCTTCCTGTGTAAGATCTGGTGGTTTGCAGTAACTTGTTCCTTACTCCAGCAGGTATCAGTTGAAGGAACTGCAAGAGTGGAACTTCCATTTGGCTTCTTGGATCTTCTTCCAGGCTTCATTGTAGATGTCCCAGGGCATGGTCTTTGGGGTGTATTTCTTCTTAGACTTTGGAGTCTTGGTTTTGGATTCTGGTTCTTCTCCCATCTCTTCATCAGCTGATTCTAGTAGGGGGTTTTTTCCATTGATGGTAGCTCCAGGAATGAAGGGTGAAGCAGACTGGGGAGGTGTATCAACCTATTCTTCCTCATCTTCATTTCAAATGATTCTCTGCTGGTTCTTTTTGGTGGCTTCTCAACTGCTTAGGGGCAGCCTACTGCTCTTTTTCTTTTTTCTGCTGGGTAGACTGTTTCATATTCAGCCTTGGTTGGATACAAGTCCAGGTCACTGTATTCCTCACTGTCATCTGCTCATAGTCTTCTACTGGGTGAGCTTCTGTCCTCTTGTTGTGGGTATCCTTTCAGTTTGGTGGTTCAGAATTCCTTAAGCTGCCTTGGTTGTTACATTCAGAGGCATAGTGTCCTTGCTGTCCACACTTGTAGCATTGGATCTCTGCTCTATCTCTTGAAGGATAGTTTCAACTATCAGAGGATGGATAGTTTCTCTGGTAATTCTGATTTTCGTGTGACCTTGGCTGGTAGTTCTGATTTTCACATGTGGTGAGCCTTTCAATCTGGCCAACCAGTTTGTCTACTTTTGAATTGAGGTCTTGAATCTCATTCTTGTCCTTCTTCCATTCTTTGGTGGGCTTTTCTCCTTTTGGTTCTCCTTGAAGAATTCCTTGTAGGGCCTTGACCAGGAGGTCTTCTTTATCTTCTTTTTGATTGTCTGTCCAAGTGGTTTCTTGCTTGACATCAAGTATCCTTGGGCTGCATCTACTTGCTTATCTGGCTTCCTGATGCCCAGGGTTCAGACATGTTGAGCAATATTGGGTGGGATTCCATTCATGAAGGTCATTGGACTGATGATGTCTTGATTGGCAGCATTGAATCCAGCAGTATACATTCTCTTCTGAATTCTGGTGAAGAATGCTCTTGGGGATTCTCCAAGGTTCATCTTCATTCCCATAATGGATTCTTGAGCTTTGTGGCAGGTTTTGTTTCCTGCATACTTTTCAATGATCCAGTGTTGCATCACCTTATATTATTCTTCTTCTGACCTTGCATTCTCCATGATATCTCCTAGGTCTGTGTTGACATCATTTGTGGTTCTGTTGAAGATGCCTTTGGCTGGTTCTCTCAGCTGTGCCTTGAAGACATTGATTCATCTTTGGGTTGACAAGTCTCTCAGGGCTGCTATTCCTTCGATTGTATCTATGAATTCTCTTAGATCCTCCTCTGGATATCCTGCAAATGTGGGTAGTGTTGAGCCTATTTCATCTTCACTGTCTTCTGATTCTATTTCGATTTTCTGAGTCTGGTTCTGAGTTGTTGGCTGTTGATGGGTATGAACTTGAAGGTGCAAGGGATCTGAGAGATGGTGCCCTTCTCAGTACTATTCTGGGGAGCCTTGTGGGTTGAATTCTTTGGATTGGGGTTACTGGTCTGGGTAAATCAAGGAAGACTCTTGGGGGGAATCTTTCAAGATGATTGTTGAGGTCTCGGGCAAGGTTGTCAAAGTCTTGGTTGGTGTTGTCTACTTTGTCTAGTGTGAGCTCGTCAAAATCTCTGGTTGGTGTTTCTACTAGTGGTACTGGTGGAGGATTTCGTACAGTTCTGGCTTCTGCAAGGTCTGATCCTTCTGATGCTGAGTGGTATCGGATTCTAGAGGTAATTATGCTTCTTCCTGTCCAAATTCTTTATAATGCTGGGGTTTCTTCTCCTGAGGTAGCTGAGATTGGTACTGTGTCAAAGGTTGCTGTGGTGCTACTCTCCAGGTTGAAGGTTGGGTTCTGTGAGTTGAAAAGTCATGATAATACTTTTTTTTTTGAGAATATTCCCAGTTGAGCCCCCAAATGTAATGTGCCTGGCTCAATAGAGGCAAATTACAAGGTTGCATGGCTGTGTAAATTGGCTTGAGCCCCCAGTTACTTTGTCAAAAAGCAACAAAATGTTTAGATAATATGTATAGGTTCCTTGTATTGGTGTTTAGTGGTATAATATTCAACAGCTGGAGACTTTCTGCATGCGATTTCCTAATTTGTCAGCTTTCTTGGGTGTAGGTAATTTGTGTCACTCGGCGATCTTGGATAATCAGGCAGATTTTCTTAATAGCGGGCTCTCTGGGAACCAATGATCAGTTTCCTTAAGGGTGCAGATTCTGGCTGCTGGCGTGACATTGGACTTGAATGCTAATTTGGGAGACCAGTGATCAGGTTTCCTTATTTGAGCAATCAGACTAAATGCGGCGGGTTTCTTAGGTACAGTCTTCAAATGATGCAGTTTAGCGGATGATGCGGGTTACTTGAACGATGCAGCTAAGCAGATGATGCGGCTAAGCAGACAATGCAGATTGAATGGTGCGGACTGAATGATGCAGATTGGCGGAATGTGGCAGATCGGTGGGCAAATGGTGGCTTTATTCCCTAAGCAGCAGATATCTTGAAAATGGCAGCCTTTCCTGGAGGCGAACTTGAATAAAATGGTGGACTTCTTAAATGGCAACAGCTGGCAAAGTTATGTCAAATACTGGCTTTGTTTGTATGAAGATTCACTGCAAAGTTTCGTCTATAGACTGACTTTGATTTCCTTTAACTGGCAGACTTAAACTGGTGGACTTCTGGCTTATCTGGCAAGTGAACCAAAGACTTCTTTGTATTGGAAAGTGGACTGGAGTGGAAATGGACAATGCTCACAATTTCTTGGCAGTGGCTCATTGGCAGATTTCTCCTTATAAGTGTACCAGACAATTGACTTTTGCTTTTTGAACTTTCAGAACTGAGGTTTATTCACTCTTGTCTCTGGGGTATTTTATACATTGTGGTTTCTATCTGGTTGCTATCTGGCTAATTATAGATTGCTATTTATGGTGTGTTTGGGGTAACAGCCACTGTTAGGGTGACAGCTGCTGTCAGGGTGACAGCCACTGTCAGGGATTTTCCCTATTTTAGCTATCTGATTATTTACACAGTTTTCTACAGCAATAGTTGCTGTGCTGGTTACTATGCTAAGTGTTCATGTCATCTGGTTTGTTCACGTCTTCTGGTTTGTTCACGTCATCTGATTTGTTCACGTCATCTGGTTTGTTCATGTCATCTGGCTCTCTGTTCATGTCATCTGGCTTGTCATCTGGCAATAATTCGGGTGGTACGTTTTTGTGGTCTATCCACTAGGTTGATTTTCCATAGTCTTATATATATCTTAAATATATAGTTCTTTTGTCCAATTTCCATAATAGTATCAAATTATATTGTAAGAATAATTCTTTAACTAAAACTTCTGAGTACTATTACTCTATATTGTTATCTAGTATCTTAGAATTAATTCTGTTGAGTATTTTGGGTCTTGATCTTGAATGTGCAGTTCATGGTAAGAGAAATTCTTTTACTCAAACTTCTGAGTAATTATTATTCTAGTTATCTTGTTTCTTAGAATTACCTGATCATATAAAGGTAGTGTTTTTGTAATCCTTTTACTTTAAACTTCTAACTGAGATTTATTCACTACAGTTCAAGGAGTTATTTATACATTTTTCAAACTAAGTATAAGGCTAAGTAATTGTAACTCAGAACTAACTAATTAATACAATTTTGGAATTCCTGTGACTAACTATCTGAATAAGGCTAATTTTATATTTGTGACAAATTTGGCTATTTAATATACAGTTACTATATACCTAAATAATTGACTTACTCAATTTGGTTAATAGAGCCATCCTAATTCAATTTAAAATTCAGTATGATCAGAATTATATTATCTTCATCCTCCTCTTCATTCTTATCAGAAGGTTCAGCCAAATTATTTTCTATATCCTCTATACTTATAGTTGAGTTAGTAAGATACTTTAGTGAAAAAAAGAAATCTGTATGGTTTTCTAGAAGATTGTTGAGGTCATTTTCCTACAAAATGAATAAGTTGCCACTATTCTCTAAGTCAATTTGGAGTGATTTATCAGTGGTAATGTCACTGTTGATGATGTTATCAAAAGGTGTGGAATTGTTCTACTCTTGAGATCTTCAGTTAATTATATATATTTTCATTTACAAAGTAGTGAACATCTGTAGAATTCTAGAGAGAGTAGACTCTCAGAGAGGTGCATTGAAATAGTGCAATCAAACTATGGATGAACTGGTCTAGATTGTTTTCTAGAATAGGGTTTCAAAGGTCTTGGACCTCATCACTCTTGATTATAATAGAGGATTTGGTCTCTTCTGCAACCATTTCCTCAAGGTGACCCATATGGCAGATTGTTAGTTCTTAAAGATTAGTAACCTTGATATACTCTAGATTGAGAATGGCCCAGAGTATATGCCTGAAGATCTGGTGAACTCTTTTGAATAATTTCTATTCATATCTATCTATATATAGCATCTGCAAATTCTTAGAAGTTGGTTTAGGAAAATTCTTAGTAGAGGTAATATCTCATCTCATACTCTTGCCACATCTAGAGATATTTAGTACCACTAGTAATTCTTGTCTCCATTTTATAGCAGTTGAGAGTGTAGTGGTAGAGATCTCTTATATAGAGATTTAGACTTGGGTCTTTCTTATATATATCCTTATAGCTCTCTTAATATCAGTGAATATCTAGTCTTGAACTGATAATCAGAAATAGCTCCTTGATCTTGCTATTTGGCAGATGTCAAGCATTTTATTTTATAGCAAGTCTTTATTTTGTAGTTATTACTTAATACTTCTTCTTGATACTTCTTTTATATCTTCAGAATCTTCTTCTTTGGTCCAAAGGTAGAGTTATCTGATTTGAGGGTAGTATACTACTTGGGTCATTATGAGTCATTATGAGTTCTGAAGAAAATTATCTAATGATCAAGATATGTTACAGATGAGTCACATCTTATAACTAGTGGCTTATAAAGTATAGACAGTCTTTTGGACTCTGATGTTACTAGTTTCAGAGATTATACTAGATACTCTATAGTATCTTTCTACTATAGTATCAGAAACTTGAACAATATTAAATATTTCAGTAGTATTGGTCTTTATATTGAATACTGAGTTTTATAAGCTGAAAAGTCTTATTGATTTTGAATTTAAAGTCTTCTGACTACAGTTGTATAGAATT
>RQIL01042802.1:0-15383 GCA_003951145.1 Jimgerdemannia lactiflua | reverse complement strand
TCTGTCAACACTATGCCCCCTGCTGCCCATTCCCCCAGCTCTGGCAGTGCTATCCCCACCTCTACCAACAGTCTGCCAACCATCTAGATTTGCCTTGGCTCCAGTTCCCCCTCCACTCCTCTGTGCTCTCTCCTGGCCTGCAGCTGCTACATAGTCCTTTGGGAATCCAAGACCATAGCCCCTCCTCTCCAGCCTCTCTGAGCTTGATGATTCTTGACTCACCATGTCTCCAAAACTTGTTAGTTTTTGGTAAAACTTATTTGTATAGTATCCTAGACTCCAGCACTACTTGGCACACTATAGTTTGCAGAATAAAAAACTCTTTAATGTGTTGTTTCTGCAAGAAGATGTTGTTGTGGCTTAGCTGTCTCTAAATGGTTCAAGTGAAAGAAGCCTGGGCATTATCTTCCATACAAGAGCTCTTCCTCTCTCTGTCTCCTTCTATAATGGCATCTTGGAGACCCTGTGTCAAACAGTGAGAAGCTGGCAGTAGTGGCACCTCTCTCTGGCAGATCAAGTGCTAGTAGTAAACTCCTGGCTGCTTAGCAAGCTATGATATATGGGATATTACATTTCCTTCTCTCAAGGCTTTTTCAAGAACCTCTAGAAAATAGTCTCTACATACCTATGGCAGGGAAGAAGGCCCCAAATCAAATGGGATATACTGTGTCTCCCAGTGATAGAGGGTGGAATAGAGCTACTGGACCCAGCACTATAGATCTGAGCAATAAAGATATAGTGGATTCCTACTGTAACTATGAGTGAGGAGGCTGTATAGAAGGGACTGGTTATAGAGAACTGGCATCAATGATATATGCCAAGGGGGATACATGGATTGGACTTCTTTCTGGGAGAAATGCCACTGAGTCTAGTGTGCTATAAAGGACTGTGGTGAGACATTGCCGAGAGCTGTGGGCTAATGGGGTGTCAGTTAGATACTGAGGCTGACCCATTAGTAACCCCAGACTCTTTCCAAGATGCTGTATATGCTGATGAGGCTGTCAGCAAGTATACAATTGGAGAGGATAGGAGGTATCTATAGCAGAGGTTAGTGGAGTATAGTGGGTGACTAAAATGGGCAACATTAGTCCCTAACTGGAATCAAGGTGCCAACCAAGTGTGGCCTGCCTTAGCCCAGCTTCGCAAGACTATACAACCAAAGTACTGGGTCCTATAGTAGTGGATACTAAGACACAATATCATGACAGGCATATGGGTGGCCCACATACATTCAGAAAGTTCTCCAGAATTCCCTCACTATATTAAGGGAAGGATTGAACAGAGGCAGTATACAGTACAGCATATGTTTGTGGAGTGCCAGCTAGCAGCCAACTTGTGGAGAGACATCAATGTCTGGCTACATCAGGGTATTCCTAGAGCTCTGACCCCTTATACAACAGTCAATATTCTATGCCTCTGAAGTATGGCTGTCCCACAGGTGGCAGACATAGTCAGAATTATACACAGCATTGGACTTTGGACCATCTGGGTAGCACACTGGTCAATGGATCTTTGGGGAATGAGTAGTGTAGGCATCAATACTCCATCAAGGCTTCTGGAGACTCCTATAAGATCCCAAAGTTTAAGTCAGATTGGGAGATTGGGGAGAGAGGACTTCAGGTCAAGATTGGAAGGATATGCATGGTAGGATGGCCTAGTATGGAAGCTCCTGGTGACATAATAGCAGAAGGGTAGGGTAAACTCAAATCATGGGGGTGCAATGTATATTGTGGTGTGCTTTTTGTATAAACTTATATGGTTTCTTGCACAATGGTGAAGCGTGGTCTCTGAATTATATATGAATTAAATAGATTCACAATCGATTATGGGTTGGTGGTCACATGACAGGTCATTTAATTTGTTGTCAAAGTGCAGGTATTCGGGTCGATGACAGATTTTTTGAATATGATGGCTCAACGTTTAGCAGTATGCAGGCAATGGATCATACAAAAGGAGTTTCTGGCAGTGATTTCCTTTAACTTGAACAAGAGCACTGCTTGTATGCATGGTGGGATGGTTATTCTTTTATCCTTGGCAGATGTTTTATTGATCAATGTTCAGAGTCCAAATATGGGCAATGGTCAAACAACATGCATGGGAACTTGTATCTCGAATAAGTGGTCTGGGTAAGTCGATTCAATGTGGCGTGGGGAGCAGGCAGTCGATTATTGAATAATGTGGGGCAGTGGCGATCTTAAACTAAGCAGCTCGTGACAGTGGACGGAAAACGTTCATAGCGGCAGCTTGGTCAATTTACTTGCTAACTTGAGGGCGCTCATTCTGATGGTCTTTCTGAAAGGTTTCTAAGTGCACAACTTGAATACGCGGCGATTTACTAACTGACTTGAAAATTTGCGGCGATCCTGTGGTGGCGATTTCCTTGACTTGACAGTGGTCTTCTTAACTTGGCAGGGTCGATGCGGATTTCGATACATGGCAAGAGAAATTCTTTAACTCAAACCTCGAGCGATTGTTGCTCTAGTTGTCTTGTTCTTAGAATTCTGGTCTCTTGGAGTCTTTTCCAAAGTTCTCAAAACTTAAGTTGGTTGTGAACTACTTTTCTGCAAAACCAATTGACTGAGGGTTTATTCACTGCAGTTTGGGGGGGTAGTTGTATGTGGATTTTGCTAAGTATATGGCTAAGTAATTGGTAATTCCCTACTCTTGAATTGGCGCGGATTTGGAAGTCAAGTGACTAACTAGTAAAATAAGGCTAATCCTTTGTTTGTGACGAATAAGGCTAGTTAAAGTGCAGTCACTGTTTGTGCAACTAATTAACTAGATCAAATTTGGCTAATAGAACCATCACTGTTCAACCTGAAGTTTAGTGTGACTGGGATTATGTCATCATCTTCTTCTTCCTCATTTTCTTCAGGGTGTCTGGCCAAATCATTTTCTGCAACTTCCATCAGTGAGCTGACTTCAGTTGGAAGTTCTGAGGGTGTAGAGAAGGTGTCTGCATGTCTTTCCAAGAGGTTGTTAAAGTCCTCTTCTCACAAAACAAATGGGTCACTGCTATTTCCTTGGTCTTGAGGAGTGATGTCAGCAGTAATGATGTCACCACTGATGATGTCATCATCAGTGAAGGGCATGGAGTACTCTTGCTACTTCTGTGGTCTCCAGTCTATGAGGTTTTCTTCCACAAAATAGGGGACATCTGTGAGGTTCTGTGGAGCATGGATCCTCAGAGGAGGGCCTTGGAACAGAGCAATTAATCCTCTGATAAACTGGTCTGGATTATCTTCTAGGAGGGGGTTCCAGAGGTCTTGTACTTCTTCACTCTTAACCGGAATGGTAGATTGGGCCTCTTCTGCTACCATCTCTTCTAGGTGGTCCACCCAACGGCTTGATAGCTCTTGAATATCTGAGGTCTTGACATACTGTAGGTTTGGAATGGCCCAAGGAACATGTCTGAAGATTTGATGGACACTTCTGGCCAATTTCTACTCATGCCTGTCCATACATGTAGCATCTGCAATTTCTTGATGGCTGGCCTCTAGGAACTCTTGGCGGAGGTAGTGTCCCATCTCATATTCTTGCCACATGAGAAGGCATTGAGTGGCCATTGAGATTCTGGTTTCGATTTCACAGCAGTTTAGAGTATAGTGGTAGGGGTCCCTTGTATAGAGATTCAGACTAGGGATTCTTCTAGTGTACAGTCTCATGGCCCTTCTGATGTCATTGAACATCTGTTCTTGAACTGATGGCCCAGGGTGGCTCCTTGATCTTGCTGTTTGGCAGGTGATGGCAGGCATTTTGTTTGTGGTAAGTCTTGGTTGTGGATGCTGTTATACCTCTTCTTACTGCTCCTTTTTATATTCTTGAAGGTCTTCTCCTTTGGTCTGGGGGTAGGGTCACCTGATTGTCAGTAGTATACCACTGAGGTCATTATGAGTCATTATGAGTTTCTGATGAAGATCATCTTATGGTCAAGATGAGTCATGGATGAGTCACAACTTGCAATTGGTGGCTTGCGAAGTAACAGCAGTCTTCAGGTTCTGATGTCACTAGTTTCAAAGGCATCGTCACAATATATATAGTCTGAGGAGGGGATAGAACTCACTATGGAACTGGAGGATGGGGAAATACCTAATAATTACTTTATGTACTCTGGTTGAAAATCTCAATAAACCAAAAATATAGAAAAAAATATATAATAGTAGAAGGAGTAGGGTAAACTCTGCTGTATATTCATAGCTTTAGGGGACAATGGGACTCACTTTGGGGCTGAGAGGTGGGGAAATATGTATCTAATGCTTTGGGCTCCTATTACTATCTTATGTTCTCTGGTTAAAATTCTCTCAATAAATCAAAAACATAAAAAAAAAAAGAGGATGAGATAGTACTGGTGGAGGGGAATAGCACAGAGCATGGAGTAGAGAACCTGGAAGATGCATCTCAAGAGTCTGTGGATCTGACAAGACTGCTGAATAGGGACTCTGATAGAGACTCTAATGGAGACTCAAATAGTGAGGAAGAGATAGATATCCCAATGACCGATGCAAGGCCAGTGATAAGAATAGAGGTGAATAGGTGGGAACAACACCTCATGAACATCTTTGAGGAGATAGTGCAGAATGCTATTGGGGATACTGACACTCAAGCTGTTTGGAAAGTAGTATTGACACCCACCTGGGCTGCAGTAGAGCTAGGCAGAATTCTGGGAGCTGAATATCTGACACAAGTAGAGACCAGACTCTCAGTGGCAAAGGTACAAATAACTGACCACTTCTGATGCATGGCCAAGGACTTCCTCCAATCTGAGAGGGGCCTTGCTGCTTGGCAGGATGCCTGTGAGCAAGGTACCCTAGTGTCTCAACAGGTAGTAGAGGAAATGGTGCCTTCTACATTATTTTGAATTTCCCCTCTCCCAATGAAAGAACAACTACAATATATCTCACTGAATGTTAATGGACTGGAAAACAATGACAAATAGTGGAAAATTTTCTGATGGCTTAAGAATCTACACTTGGACATTATCTTTCTTTAGGATATGCAAATGTGTAATGATGACAGAGAGGACTGGCAAGGCCAATGGGGCCTAACAGGAATCTGGAAAAGATATATAGCAATCTTAGGGGGATCAAAAGACATTAATATAGAGGAGAACTTGGAAATAGACAATTCCTGAGTATGCAGTGGCTCTATTACCAAAGGTAATACCTTTTGGTATTCTGGGACTTCTATATATGTACCAGTGAAGTGGGAGGAGAGGACAGGCTTCCTGGAGGCACTGGTGAGGGTGCTGTCTGAGAATGTGGGGATATTGGCAGGTGATATCAATATGGTGGGTAGTAGTGAGTATGATTGGCAGCTCCAAAGAGAATGGACCCCCTCAGGGCAGTGGCACAAATGGCAGGCACTGATATATAATAGAGGCCTAGTGAATGTACACCAGAGGTATGTGCTAGAGGGATCTGATGAGATGACAAAGTGGACTATTACTAATAGAGGAATAGTTGGATCCTGCATTGATCAAGTATATGTGGCCTTACTAGTATACTCAATGATATGTTCTTTCTTTTGATCATCTTGCTGGAATAGAATTGATCCAAGTCCAAGGGCAGAAGCATTGGTTGCCAGAATGAATAGCTTGTCAAAATTTAGCTGCACCAGAACAGAGGCTTCAGTGAGAGCCTTCTTGAGTAGATCAAATAACTTCTATTGATCTTCCTTTCAGTAGAATGGTTGGTCCTTCTTGGAGATGTCTTGGAGTGGTGCTACCTTTTCTGAAAATCTTGGGATAAATCTCTGATAATAAGATGCTAATATGAGAAAGAATAGGGTCTCCTTTGCCAAGATAGGAACTGGGTAGTTCTTGACTTTCTCACCTTGTACAGGTCAGCATGTATATCTTGAGCTGAGACAACATACCCCAGATATTCGATTTGGTGTTTCCCAAAGAAGTATTTCTTGGCATTGAGTCTGAGTCCTGAGCTTTGGATGGTATCAAATACTTCATAGAGGTCTTGCAAGTATTCCTTAAATGTTTCAGAGTAGATGATTACATCATCTATATAGACTAGTACATTTCTTCTAATGAGGTCCCAGTAGACATGGTTCATCATTCTTTGGAATGAGATTGGTGCATTGCAGAGTCCAAATGGCATCTGGAGATATTTGTACTGTCTTCATCTAGTAATGAAGGCTGTTTTGCAGACGTCTTCCTTGGCAATAGGTATTACTTGAAATCCTTGGAACTGGTCTGTGGTGGTCATGTACTTGGCTTTCCCAAGGGCATTAAGGAGGTCATCTATTCTTGGCAGTGGGTAGGTATCTTCTGTGGTGACTTTGTTGGGTTTTCTGAAATCCACTACAAATATCCATTCTCCTTTCTTTGACATGATGATTGCTGATAAAGCCCAGGGACTTGAAGAGGGTTTGATAACTCTATTTCATAGCATTTCTTCTATGTATTATTTTTCGAACTCGATCAGATGGTGTGGCATTCGGTAGGGGTACTATCAAATAGATTTCACATTTCTAGTATATATAGAGTGTTCTCTATATTGATATGGTGGGAAGTTATTATATGTGGCAGTAAATATATTTTTGTATTCTTCTATCAACTCCTATATCTATTATTGCTGATCCTTGGTTAGAGTTGTCTTGATGTCAATGGCTTTGATAACTGAGTCTTCCTCCCTGGTACCATCAGTCTCACTAGAGAAGACTTGCCATTTCCCAAAAATTCAAAGACTTCTTCCTTGTAGATGTCTATCAGTGATTCGAAATATCCCAGTATTATTCCTTTGGTAATGATGATTACCTCAAAGCCCATGTTTCTGATAGGAATGTGGATTGGTGACATCTACTCATAAATTCATTCTTCCACCAAGAGTAGGTGATATCTTTCTTGAAGCTCCATTGATGGCACAATATCAAGTTGTCAGCTTCTACTGAGAGGTGTACATTAAGGCCTCTTTGCTGGTAGGGTTGCAGGATGATGTCTTCTCTTACTCAGATGGGGTAGCAGATAGATATAGGGTCTCATTTGTCTGAACTGGGCTACTCTTGCTACATGAATCTTGATGGGTAGTTTCTGGTAGTATCTATTAGTATTTCCAAAGCCTCCTTGTCCTCTCTTGGTGCTGTTCAGTTACTTCACCTCTTGGATGGTGGATTGTGAAGTCTTGATGAAGAGTATCTGACAGATAGCTTTCAAGGGGCTGAAGTTTTGGTGGGTCCTTCCATTGTTGCAGATGATGATCTTGAGAGGGCCTAGGTAGTCCTGATCAATGACTTCTCCTTCTATGGTAATTCCTTCTGCTACCAGAGATGATCTTGATATCAGTTGATCATAGAGTCCTAGTGGTATGGTAAGTGCAATTTGAAGGTCAAAGGTCCTGGTACTTCTGGTTCAGATTACTACTTGATAGGGAAAACAGAGGTTATATTCAACTGATCCTTTTGTTTATATAAGAGGAGGCTGGGCCCAGGGTGAGAGTAGCTTGACTTAGATGACTGAGTCTTGAGAAATGGTACTCCAGTGGCTGCAATTGTGGGTGAGAACTCCATTCACTCTAGCTTGAAGAATGGCCAGTATGCTCCTGTCTTTGGATTCCTTGTGTAATTAAATCCAGTCCTTCCCAGAGGGTCCAGGGCTTCCATGAGGGTGAAGGCAAGATTGACTCCTTGATTTCCTTCATGTGGACAGTAATGCCAACAGATGATGGCTAGAACTTCTAATGGCAGGTCCCAGATGGTGGTCTTATTCTTTGCTTTGCAGTTTCCTTCATAATTGATCTCTTTGCATTTTCAGTGAGCTCAGCAGATTCAGGGTTCTTGCAGGGTGGGATTCTTTCTCTTGACTCGGCTCTTATGGACATCCTTGCAAAGATGAACACTTCAATATTCACACCAGTAACAGATGAAGGTCTTTCCACAATTACAGTGTCCTTTCTTAACAAAGCCTTCATTTTGTTCCTTGACTTTCTTGCTAGTGGGGTATTTCTTCTGATACTTGTCATAGATGAGCAGGGTGATCTGGAGAGCTCAGGTGATAGTGTAGGAACTGTTGCTATCCTTTTCGATTATAAGAGTCTCCATGGATTGTCAGGAAAGAACCTTTTGTTGTTCTTGGTAGGTTTTCTTAAAGGTCTTTGGAGTTGGAGATGGGGCTCGGCTGGGGACTAGTGCTTATCTCAATTCATCTCTATCCTCAATTGCTAGCATTGGAACCTTCTTAATGTCCAGGATTCAGCAGTTGCTGCAATCATCTCTTAGTGAATAGAAGTGGTTGAAATGTTCACACATGCCTAGGCAGAAGGCTTGCATGATTTGATTCTCTACCAATGGGGGTGGTGGCTGTGTGGATGGTCTTGCAAACTTGCATGCTGCTCTTTCATTGTTGTCTCTATCAATTCTTGCTTCTAGGTCTTCAATATCAATGACTCCAATAAAGAGTTCTTCTGTCTCACTATCTTGATCTCTAGGGGCATCAAAGTCACTTCCTAATTCTTATAGGAAATTTGCTTCACTCTCATCTTCATCCTCAGTAGTGGTGGGGGTTTCACTATATCCTTGCCATTCTGTATTAGAGGCTTGACTTGCTTTTCTTGATGATCCTCTTGACTCAATGGGGACTTTGTGTTTCTGTCCATGAATAGTGAAGACTAGGAGTTGCCTTCTGATGTCTATATTGGCTCCAACTTGGTATATCCAATCTGTTCCTAAGATCAGGTCATAGGAGGTTGCAGGGGTCATGACAGCTTGGGGAACATTGAGGCAGGCTTTCCCTACTTGAATGAGAATGTCTTACACAAGTCCAAGGGGGGTAGATGCTGATCCATCTACCATGATGACTCTTACTTTGGTTCCTTCATCAATTCTCCAAATGATTCTTTCCAGTATTCTCTGGGTGATGATGTAGACTGCTGCTCTAGTGTCAATATGAATTTGGGTATTTTCTCCATATATTTTTCCACTTGCAAGTCTTGTGGATTGATGTTCCTAATATTGATTTTCATACACTGCATAGATAGTACTGGGCTCTTATGTGTGTGGTTCTTGGACAGAAAGTCTCTTGGTATTTTCTTTAGCTTTCTTCAGGAATTTTCGCCTAACTTCTGGTGCATTCTTGAGGACTTGCTCAACTGTAAGGCCTGCATCTTGAGTGCAGATGTGTTTCCAAAGAGAGGCTGCTTCATGGGGCTTGCTGCTCCTTCTATATCTAGATCCTGGGTAGGATTTTTCATTCCTGATGAGCAACTCATCAGCTGAGGATTCTACACCCATGTGTTTATCTTCCTTGAGATCAGGCAGAGTAGTGCTTGGGGTTGTCCTGGATGATCCTGCTTCTGTTTTGAGGGTATCTCTTCTAACTCTCTTACCCTTCTCTTATGGGGTATCTGAGGAGGAATGGCTATGTCTTGAGTGCTTGCCTGTTGACACTGTTACTGACAATGGTGGGAGTGGGGTCTTTGGGGGTCTTCCTTGTCCTTTGGTCTGAGCAGGTGCTGCCTTCCAAGTTACCTTAGAGGGATAGATGAGAGGGTGTCTTCTTGATCTTGAAGCCAGGCTATTTTTTCTTCCATTTGGTGAGTCTCTTCATCCATCTGAATAAGGTTGACATTCCTATCATTGGACTGGGTAGACTGTAGCTTTGGGCAGAATCTTTGGATGTATCCCTGATTTCCACAATTGAAGCATATTGGGGCATAGGAGCCTGTCATGGGTGGACCTGATGCTGTAGCTTGTAGTGTCTGAAATGAACTTCTATTATCTTGTTGCTGATAGTTTGACCTATTGTCTTGGTGATAGTCTTGCTGTCTTTCTTCTTGATTCTTCAGCTGAGCAACTGCAATGGCCAGACCTTTTATTTGTTTGGTGAGAACTGTCATGGGGTCTTCCTAAACTCTTGATGGCTGCTGCTGTGGCTGTTGACTGAATTGGGCTAGAGTTGAAGGTGGGGATCTGTTCTTATAGTTGGCCAACTGGGCTCTAAGGAATGCATTCTCTTGTTCTGCTGAAGCTTCTTGGTATCTTGGGGCCTTGACTCTAGCAGATTCATGGTGAACTTATACTTGCTGGGCTGGTCTGTAGTCTGCTTCCCAGCATTCTTGTGCTCTGGCAACTTGCTGCTCAATACTCTGATATCTCATCCTAATGAGTTCTGGGTATAGACCATTGAGGAAGGTAGTTGAAGCCAGTACCAGTTGGACTGTAGGTTGCAAGTTTATCTTGATCATTGTACTTGGATCTGATGGTAGAAACTCTTTGGGGTTTTATTGATAGCTTGGGTCATATAGGTCAGAGCTTCTTATGCCTCTTATTGGTATTCAAGACCATTAAACTGAACATAGAGCCAGTCCTTATGAATGGTGTATCTTTGTATATGATTTCCATTTGGTGCAAGGTGAGCATGTTGTTCTGCTCTGTGAATTTCTCCTCCATTCTGTCTGGCTTGATTGTATCTTTGGAGGGCTGGGCCTCTTAAAAGTGACTCTACAATACTGAGTTTTCTTTCTGCATCCCATCGCTTAGTGGCTGCTTATAATTCAATTTCTCCAATTAACTCCTTGATGTCTTCATTGTCTGCACCATGGAACTTCTGTAAGTAGCTCATGTCTGGCTCATCTTCACTGTTCTCACTGTCTGATTCTGGTTCAGGGGTAGCATTCCTTAATGGTCCTTGTAAGGGTGGTGAAGGTGCTTGATGTACAGAGAGTATAGGTAGAGAGCAGTGTCTTGGTGGTATAGGAGTTCCTACTCTTTTAATCAATACTGGGGTAGGGATTCTTAATGGTAGAGGGGGTCCTCTGGTGGAGAAGGAGGAGGATTGGTGGGAGGTATGAGTGAGGATGGAGATTGAGGAGCTAAAGAGAGTCTGGAGGATGGAAGAAGAGAGCCATATGCAGGGCATAGTGGCAAGGCTTAGATGGCAGGGGCTGGAGGAAGGAGAGAGGCCAACCAAGTATCTCTCTCAATTGCTGAGGGCAAGGAGAGTGAAGCAGAGGTAAGAGAGGATCATCAGAGAAGACAGCTGTTTGGTGACTGGGGTTTAGGGGATATTTGGAGAGCTTAAGAGTCAATGGGGGAAGTTATAGAGTGAGGAAGAAGGAGGAGCAGACAGTGAGACCATTGCAAATTACTTGGAAGACTGGTACCCCCCAGAGGTGGAGGGGCTTAGAGATCAGTGAGAGAGGAGGAGATTGTGTAGGTCCTGGCAGCTATGAAGTCAGGAATGGCCCCTGGGGAGGATGGGCTGCCATGGGACTTCTGGAAGAGGATAGTGAAGCTGGAGAGAGTGTGCAAGGAAATGAGGGATATGTGTGATGAGGTGATTGAGTTCAGGTCTTGGCTAGGTAGTCAGAAGTTGGGATTGGTAGCACTTCTGTTCAAGGATAAGGGGCAGAGGGAGGACTGGAAGAATTGGCGACCAATCATACTCCTGGATATGGACAGAAAGCTGATCACGAAGGTATTGGTGGCAAGACTGCAAGTGGTAGCACAATAGGTCCTGGAGGAGGAGCAGAGAGGCTTTGTTGGGAGAAGGTTGATTAGGGATGGCATGGCTTGGGTGCATAGAGTTATTGAAGAGGTGAGGGCTGCTGGGGTGGATGGCAGATTGGTTTTCTTGGACCAAGAGAAAGTCTATGATAAGGTGCAGTGAGTTTGGCTAAGGAGGGTATTGGAGAGGATTGGGATACCAGTGGAGCTGGGGAGCACAATTGTCTGCCTTCTGGAGGATAGTCAGGCAGCGATTATGGTAAATGGATACAGAGGAGTTGTCTTTCCCTTGGGGCAGGGGGTCCCCCAGGGGGACCCCCTGTTGCCCATTCTATATGCTCTGTCCCTGGAGCCTTTGTTGGACAGAATCAGAAGAAGAGTTGAAGGACTAACAGTGCTGGGTATGAACTGGAAAGTGGGGGCTTTCACAGATGATATGGTGGTGGGCCTGGGTACTATTGTGGATATGGCAGAGCTTAAGAAGGCTGTTGGATGGTATGAACAGTGCTCTGGGCAGAAGCTGAACTGGCACAAGTGCGAAACAATAGTGTTGGGAAATGGTCTAGTTAGAGGGGACATTATTGGAACAATTGTCCCCCCTGGGGAGGCAGTGTGGTATCTGGGGATCTTTCTCTCAGTATATGGGTCAGTCCTGCCCAAGGCCTGGTGAGAGGACAGAGTGGGAGTGTGGGGAGATGTGCTGAGGAGCTGGAGAGGGCAACATATCTCTCTGGCTAGTAGGGTGACTATTTTGAATGTCTACTGGATGTCAAAGCTGTGGTATTTGGCATATCATTTGGACTTTCTGGCATGGGTGGTCAAGAGGCTGCTGAGACTGGCAAGAGAGTAGATCTGGGCAGGCCACCAAAGTCAGATTAAGTGGGAGGTCTTGGCAATACTGGTAGAGAGGAGAGGCTTGGGCCTAGTGGATTTCCCAAAGTGTCTACATTGCCTACATGCCTGGTGGTTGGAGAGAGTGGCAATGCTGAATGGGGGTGGGTGGGTCCCACTGATGCAGAAGGTGCGGGAGGTGAGGTTTGCCCCCCAGGGGTCTTCTGGAGACCTTTCAACATTGGTGGAGAGGGGAAGAAGCAGGAGACTCCAGTATAGAGGGTTCTGGTGGGGGGTGGCTGAGGGAGTGTATAGAATCGGTGTTAGGTGGAAGGATCATGTTGTGGCAGAGCCACAGGGGGGGAGGTGGGTGGCAGTGGCATAGACTGCTGCTGGGGGGAGTACCAGCAATGGACTTTGATTTGGGGGATAGGGTGGAGAGTCAGGGGAGTACAGGGCAGGACCTTTGGCTGGAGGGATGGCAGCGAGTGGGAATCGAGAAGGAGTGGGACTGGAGAGGACTGTGGGCCTGAAGTATGGAGACAAAGAAGTGGCTACCCCCCAAGTTTTGAGTGGTGTGGTGGAGAGTGCTGAGGCGAAATGTAATGTTGAACTTCAGGTTGAGTCATCTGGTCCTGGGGGGGGCTTTTGAGTGTGAGGAGTGTCAGGGAGTATGACAGGAGGGGGGGGTGGTGCAGACCCCAGAACATTGGCTAGAAGAGTGCAAGGTGCTAGATGGGTTCTGGGAGGTAGTGGGGGTTAGGCTGGGTGGGTGTTACAGGAGTCATGGGACTAGTCACTGGGAGGTATTAAGGAAGAGAATGCTGGGGAGTATTGGGGATAAATTGCTCACAATGGGATGGGCTTTGATGATATGGGTAGGGCTTGCAGGTTACTGATAGGTGGTGTTTGAGGAGGGCAGGCTGATGTCAAAAGAGGAGAAGGTGGCAAGGTGGGAGGGCCTACTAGTCAACTTGCTGTCAGGGTGGCAGAAAGGGTGGGGCCCGCAGGGGAGTCATCATAGGAAACTGGTGGAGACCATATGTGACAGGAGTGAGGGGAGGGTATGTGTGAAGGGAGAGGAAGTTGTGTTTGTGAGGGTAGGAGTTGGGGGGTGAGTGATGGAAGGGGTGGGGTAGGATAGGGTTGGGAAGAGGCTGCCAGTGTGGTATGAGGACACCTCAATGTTATAGATAGTTAATAAATGGGGCTTCAGCCTATAGAAAAAAAAGAGGGGGTCCTCTGGTAGACTGATAGTGGTTAATGAATACTGGAGCACTAGGAGGGCTGGTATTCCTTATTTCTTGTGGATAATGGCAGGGAGTAAGTGACCAAGATGCAGGGGCTTGGGTAATTGAAGGTACTAGATGGCTAATATAACTGGTATTGAACTCATCTGCCCCTTACTGTTGTGAAGTAGTGAGGTCCTGTTCATCTTACTGGAAGTCTGTATAACTGTCTGAATAGTAGTGACATAGATTAAACTCATCTCCTAAGTTGTATGAGTGGTAGTCTTCCTTTCCTTCTGATGTTTCAAAATATACTCAGTCTAGTGGGGTAGCTTGGTTGATAGCTGTGGTGATATAGTTACTCCTGTCTGAGTTCTTCCTATAGATTAGGGTCTGGTATTCTTCAGGAAGGTTTTCTTCTAGGTCTTGGATCTGGAGGGGTTCTGGTTCTCCTCTGAGTCATCTCTTTTCTCTTGAGGTTAAACTGTAATCTGGATCACTTCTTTCCTCTGATTCAGTTTTCTGGCTATTATTCCTGAACAGAGATCTGGCTGCTGTCCTGATAATGGTATGTGCCTTCTTTTTTGCTGAAGAGGGCTGTTGCTGGCCCTGGTCTTATTGTTGAGTAGGTCCTCCTGAATTCTCCACTGTAGATGGCTGCTGGATTCTTGAGCCAAAAGGTTAAGACTTTAAGAAAACTATTCCCAATTAAGCCCCCAAAATGTGGCATATAATTTGTATAATTATAAGCTTCAATTATGGCTCAATGTGCCACTTGTGAAGCATGGATTTATATCTAAGTATGTTTATGGGTTGGTGGTCATGTGATAGATCATTCGAAACATCATCAAAGTGTGATGTAGGTGTTAAAATCAGTGGCTCAAAAGACAGAGATCAATTGTATTATTGGTGGGGAATTAGGCTCAATTATTCAGTGGTCAAAGTGTGTTCCTGGCAAGTATTCTATTATATGTGGGTCAAATAAGTGGTCCAGGTAGGTCAGTTAAATGTGGTGGCAATCAGGGTCCAAATGCAAGTGGGTTGAATAATGTGCATGGGAACCAGGCAGTCATTGATCATAGGGCAGCAGCATTCTTTAATTATGTAGCTCATGACAGTGGTTGGTTAAATGTTGCAGCAATCTTGAAACTTGGCAGTCTGGGCAGGTTGATCAATGTGTATAGGATGGCGGTGATCTTTTGTATCTCAAATAAGTAGCTTGTAATGTAATGGGAGAATCATTTGTATTAACAGTTAATAGCTCAATGGCTCAAGAATGGGTTTCTGATAATTGTTCTAGTTTCTGGTAGGTCCTTTTGAGTATACTACTTGAATGTACAGTAGTCTTCTCAAATTAAGTGGTATCCTTAGCTGATGGTGATTTCCTTAACTTGGTGGCTTTCCTAGCAGTGGTCAATTTCCTTAAACTCAGCAGTGGCAGTTTTGAACAAGAGTTATCTTTAGCTCTTGAAGTCTTTTCCCAAAGTTCTTACACTCAACTTTCTTTGTCTTTCAGAACTTAAGTTGATATTGCAAATCAATTAACTGAGGTTTATTCACTGCAATTTGGAGGGGTATTTATACAGAGTTGTGCATGGATTTTGCTAAGTATATGGCTAAGTAATTGGTAATTCCCTACTCTTGAATTAGCATAGATTTGGAAGTCAAGTAACTAACTAATAGAATAAGACTAATTCTTTGTTTGTGATGAATAAGGCTAGTTAAAGTGCAGTCACTTTTTGTGCAACTATGTAACTAACTAGATCAAATTTAGCTAATAGAACTATCACTATTCAATCTGAAGTTCAGTGTGATTGGGATTATAACATCCTCTTTCTTATCCTCATTTTCTTCAGAATGTCTTTTTTTTTT
>RQIL01042791.1:0-15385 GCA_003951145.1 Jimgerdemannia lactiflua | reverse complement strand
TTATAATGTAGCAGATGCTAAACTTAGCAAGTATGTCAGATTTCTTTATCTTGAATTCTTGTCTTCTTAACTCCTAGAGTCAGTAGTTCCATGAGGCCAAATATATCAAAGAGGTAATCCCGAAAGTCCCTTTATCAGTATACTTGTTCTTTATGCTAACACTTTCGATCTGAGGTTTATTCACTCTAAGATACTGGGTTATTTATACAAGTTTACTAACTATGAGGTAGTTGAGTTACATGGCCAAGCTGTGAGTCATTTCGCTACTTAGCGAAATATCTTGCTATTTGGCAGAATGCTATACTATATCGGGTCTTCAATTTCGCCACTTGGCAGAATAATCTCACCATTTGGCAGAATCGGGGACTACTAACTATAAGACTATACTAATTTGGGACTGGTCATGATCAAATATCTATCCCTTATTCCTTCTTCTATATTTGGTTCTACTGTCACAACTTCCTCCTGAATAGATGGTTTCATCCCTGAAACATCTATTCAAACTCCCAGGCTTTGATGGTCTGAATGGTCTTGTATTGGGCAATTTGTTGCATCACTGTTTCCCAATGGTGTTGCTTGACTCGGTCAAAGTCTGAGGGGGCTATCCCTCTCAGGTGGGCTAATGCTGACTCATCATCTTGAAATAACTTGTGGATTCTCTTGGTGATAGTGACTTGAGCAAGAGAGAGCTGGCATTTGGTGATTCAATTGTCTTTGATCATGTTCTGGTTCTGGTTGAGTATCTGTCTAAGTTTGAAGTACTCTTGGAATTCTGTGCGATGCTGATAGGCCTTGAAGTGTGAGATTCAAGCAAGATGGGTCTGCACAATACTTCTAATGCTGTCAAATGATTCTTCTATAGTCAGGGGCTCTGTGGTATGCCATTGTCTCTCGATGGCTCTTTGGGCAGCACTAGTGATCTTGAGTGCTGTTGCAGTGCTTCAGTTATTGGCCATGATACTTCTTGAGTCAGTTTTGATGGATGGTAGTGGGGATTATTGTGCCTGTGAGTTTCCGTAGTCGAAAGGTGGTTCCTTTTATATCTTGCACTTGATAAGGTCCTTCTCACTTAGGCTCCAGTTTTCGTGACCAAGAAGCTTCTACCATATTTCAGTACACTAGAACTTTGTCTCCTATCTTGAGAATCTCCAGGGGCTTGTGAGTTTTTTCTACATTGTTCTGTTATAGTGTCTGTGCCTTGATGATGTAATCCTCTGCCTTTTTCCTAATTTGATGCAATCTCCATATCTCTATATCTACATGTCTCTAAATTGTATCATTACTTGCTGACAAATTTTCACTAGAACTTTCTTCGCTGAATAGCATTTCCCAAGGTATGAAGTGGGTGCTTTGTGATCATATATCCCGCAGAGTGGATAATGCTATTGGAAGATAGTGATCCCAGTTTCCATATTCATCACAGATCTTGGCAATGACATTCTTGAGGGTCTTATTAGTTCATTCTGCTTATTCATTTTCTTGTGGGTGATAGGTTGTGGTCTTGATATGTTGGATCTTGTACTTTTTGTAAAGAATCTCGTGGAACTGGTTGACAAATTCCGTTCCCCTATCAGTGGTAACTTGCTTTGGAGTCTTGAATCAGCAGATGATTTCTCTGTGAAGGAAATCAGCAATTGACTGTGCATTGGCTTTCTTGAGGGATCCAGCTTCTACTCATTTCATAAAAAGGTCTATAATTACAATGACATATTGGTTGCCTGTCAATGTTAGGGGTAGTAGACCGATTACATCCCTTACAATGTGGGCAAATGGTATTGGCTCAATGTCTGCTGATCTGGGGGCTTGATTCCATTGGTCTTGTTTCTGCTTCTGGCATTTGTCACAGGTCCTGACAAATTGCCTGATATCTTTTTCCATTCCTGGCCACCACATGGTCCTTTTTGCCTTATCATATTTGTTTGTTCCTCCTACATGGCCTTGCTTATGTACTTCCTTCATCACTTGATTCTTCCAGTACTCAGGAATGACTAATTGCTGTCCTTTCTTGAGTGTTTCTCCATCAGTTTCGAATTGTTTCCATGTCTGATTAATAATTGTTTTTGTTCATTCTTCCAGATGCGGGGCATCTTTCACTGCCCCAAGTAGCTGATGATTCCATAGTACAGCTCCTTATTCATGATGATTGTATGGGGTTGGGTCCTTCGGGGCATCTGTGAGAGGGCATCAGCATTGGCATTCGTTCTTCCAGGGTGGTGGGTGATTGTGGCATCATAGGCTACCCAAGCCTACTACTATATCATCTGCAAATGCTCCCACTTTCCAGTTCATGCCCAGCATGTTTAGCCCTTCGACTCTCCTTCTGATTCTGTCCAGCAATGGCTCTAAGGACAGAGTATATAGAATGGGTGACAGGGGGTCCCCCTGGAGAACCCCCTGCCCAAGGGGGAAGGCAACTCCCCTGTATCCATTCACCATGATTGCTGTCTGACTCTCCTCCAGCAGGCAGACAATTGCACTCCCCAGCTCCTCTGGAATCCCAATCCTTACCAGCACTCTCCCCAGCCAGACTCGCCACACTCTATTATAAGCTTTCTCTTGATCCAAGAAAACTAACCTGCTATTCACCCCAGCAGCCCTTACCCCTTCAATAACTCTATGCACCCAAGCTGTTCTATCCCTAATCAGCCATCTCCCAACAAATCCTCGCTGCTCTTCCCCCAGGACCTGCTGTGCCACTATTTGTAGTCTTGCCACCAACATCTTTGTGACCAACTTTCTGTCCATATCCAGGAGCATGATTGGTCACCAATTCTTCCAGTCCTCCCTCTGCCCCTTATCCTTGTAAAGAAGTGCCACCAACTCCAACTTCTGACCACCCAGCCAAGACCCAGACTCAATCATCTCATCACACATATCTCTCATTTCCTGGTGCACCTTCTCCACCTTTACCATCTTCTTCCAGAAGTCCCATGGCAGCCCATTCTCTCCAGAGGCCATCCCCAACTTAGTGGCCACCAGTACTTGCAGAATCTCCTCCTTCCTCACTGGTCTTGTCAGTTCCCCAAGCCCCTCCACCTCCAGGGAGCACCAGTCTTCCAAATACTCCACAATGGCCTCACTGTCTGCTCCTCTTTCTTCCTCACTCCACAACCTCCTCCAGCGACTCTTAAGCTCCCCCAGGATCCCCTGGACCCCAGTCATCAAGCAGCTATCCCCTCTAATGATCCCCTCCCACCTCTGCTTCACTCTCCTTACCCTTAGCAACCTAGAGAGGTACTTGGTCAGCCTTTCTCCTTCCTCCAGCCCCTGCCACCTAAGCCTCACCACTATGCCCTACACCCAGCTCTCTTTTCCCATCCTCCAGACTTCCTTCAGCTCCTCAATCTCCATCCTCACTTGCACCTCCCATCACTTCTCCTCCTCCTCCTCTCTCCTATGCCCCTTCAACTCTGACCACTACCATAATAGCTGCTCCATCCAACAGGATGCCCACTTCCCCTTCATCTTCTGAAGCCTTCTTCTCTGCTTACCAGTCTCACCCCAGTACATTCTTGCCACTTTCTTCAGCTTCACCCACCGGAGCCCCACTGGAGCTCCCTTCTCTCTCCATCTAGTCATGCTAGACACTACCTCCCCTTTCCATCTTTCCCACAGGTCCCCATCCACCAGCAGAGCACAATTAAGCTGTCAATGTCCAGGCCCCTCCCCACTTCCCCCAAAGTTCCCCTGCCCTAGTACCCCCCAATGGTCTGACCAGAGGCACCAGACTACTCCAAGTCTCCACCAAACATCTTCTCCCTAATAGTCAGCTGAAAGCACCCAACTGATCCTTGTCCCGAGTCTGTCAACCCAATGAGTGAAAACCTTATCTACTCCCCACTTAGTCCTCCCCACATCCCCCAGAGCACTCAGCCTCTCAATCTCCTCCCACCTGCCCAGTCCACCACTGCAATCAACTACTCCAGCTCCATCAGACCAATCCAGAGTGGTATCCCACACTATATTAAAGTCTCCACCTAGCTGCCACCTCTCTCCATTCTCTCATCCAATGTAGCCTATTCGCATTATCCTCATATCTCACATCCTATAGTAGAAAATAATCAGCCTCCAATCCCTATAGCTATTCAAAAATATTTCAATATCATACCATACCCCATAGCTCATTGATATTCAGTGATATAATGTTAGTTATACTGTTCATAGGAAATATACTTTTAAGGTAATATATCTTTTCTATCTATTTAGATCTCTAGCTCAATGTCTATTCTTGATAGAGATGTTTGGCATCTACCTCATCATTCTCATTTTTCTTTTTCTTCATTACTGCCAGGATCTTCTAATCAGCCTTATCATCTTTCTTTTCTACCTCCTCTCTATAGTCCTTATAAACCATCCTCCATAGCTTAGTTCCATTCTTCATACCCAGTTCTCCTTGATAGCCTACCTTACTGCCTCTCTCAACTTAGCTTTTCTCCTCAGATCTACCTCATATCCTTCTTTCTCAAGTATAACTGCTAGTATCTTAGATAGTAGTTTGTCCACTACACTCTCTTTAGTCAGAATTTTCTGTTACTCCTCTTTCCCAAGAATGCAGAAATCCAACTCAGTAAGTTCATCTGCCACCAGGTCATTAAATGTATTCAGCATCCATATCTTTCCTCCAATATAGCCTACACCTGAGGTCATAGGCCTTCTCACTTTCCTCTATCTATATACTTACTCCTGCAGCACCTCTCTCTATATTATCAACTGATAACTCCTCATCCATCCTAACTACCACACCTTCTCACTCTATATCTAGAATCCCAAACCTCACACTTTGAGCCCCCCTCATCACTATATTCTCTCTTTCAGCCCTGGGTGTCAGCCCACTACCTATGGCCTCTACCTTTTCAGTCTAGTCTTCCTTCTCTTCATCCAAATCAATGAAGAATTCAGACTTATTCTCTCCAATAATCTTCTTACACTAAGAGACATGCTGCAAAGTCTCTAGGCCCTCTATATATCTAGGTGGTAGTACTATCTCTATACCCAGCTTCTCTTTGTAGCTCTTCAGTAACTTCTTCTATATATGTCTCCTCTACTTTCTTTCTTATCTATCTGCACTTTTCTTCCATTTATCTCCTCTACCATAGTTATATCTTCAAAGGTCTCTCAAGCCTTTACTCACTATTTAATAGCTCCTTCTATCTCCTATAGTACTGTTAACAGATCCTCTTCCTCTTCTTCTGTTCTCTTCACCCTCAATATCTTGTACTTAAATAGTTCCTACTTTAATACTTTCAGCCAATCTCCAGCCTTCTTGGTTGCCTCTCTCCCAGCCACCTACAGCCTTACCTCTACATCATCTGTCCTAAATATCATCTTTCCTATATCTGAAATCTAATATTAATTATATCCCTATACTCTTATATCACTGCCCCAATTCATCTTCTTGTCTCCTCTATTGATACTGTAGAGATCTCTTTGACTATTAAGTATATCACTCTGAGGTCCCAGTACAAATATCTCATCATTAGCACTATAACCTTACTCATTATAATCTCCTTTAATAGTATATCTACTAGGTATTTCTTCTCTACAAATCCTACTTTGACTCCTTCTAGCCTCTTTAGAAAATTTACTAATGCCATATCACCCAACTGCTTCTCAAGCATCCCCAAGACTATCTTTACCATCACTGCCAGTCTCTGGAAGCTCATTGTGACTGTGAATTTAAATATCAACTTCTTAAGTAATGGGGCTACCACCAGACTCATCACACTATCAGACAGATTACTTCTATACACCATTCCCAATCTCTCTGGCTTTTCTTGCTATTATCAGTAGTCACATCTGGATTTTTTTCAGATTGGCCATTATACTACCATCAGTAGTCTCAGCTTTTATGTTATATCTTCTTCAGCTTCTTTCTCTCTCTCTTAGACAGTACTCCTTCAGCACCTCTAGTCTTCTTCTTCTCTTTTCCCATTATTTTTTATCTCTCAGTACTCTCCTCTTTCTCACTATTCTTGACTATTGCTGTGAAGCTTGTCACTCTATCACTTTCTATATTATATGATGAATTGGATTCAAATCTATCCAGATAGATTCAGATTGATCATGTGACTAATCCAAATCAATTTAAATTCATCATATGACAGATTGGATTCAAATCCATCTAGATGAATTTGATCTGTTTGGAGTACTACTAGTAGCTCAAAAATACTAACAATCAGATGACTCTCTGGCATAACTATAAAATTGATTACTACCTTTAGAATGAAATCTAAGAAAATGACTAGAAAGACCTCATTACTAAACTATTAACCACCAGCTGGCTGATCAAGAGAGCTCTCTGTATCCATCAGATCTTTCACTATATATCTATAGATTATAGTATATTTATAAGGAGTAACTGTCTGGAATATTATCTGTCTTATTACTAAAGAAGCCAATTGGATAGAAGCTGAAGTAGCTGATTATATTAAAAGCAACCATATTGCTGTAGAAAGTCAATAAACCAAACTCACTCTACTAGATTTCTATATTATACCTCTCCAAAACAACCATCAAGATCATTTAATGAGCTTTATATAAATCTGCTTATTACTATTGAAGTATCTGCTAGAGCTATTTCAACTATCCACTATTCTGTCAGCTATACTTCACATTATATTATTTGGGAACTAAACTAAGAAGTTCAAGAAGTCTCCATCCAAAAGGAAGAAGAACTCTAAGACCTTATCTTTAGAATAGCTATCATTGATACCAAAACTGATAAATTCTTGAAAGAAAAATAGTAAAGAATTTATTAGACTTCTGTTTACATTTAAGCAGTATAAGGATTGAAGAATGTTCTTAAAGATAATTAGTTACTATTTTACTCTCTTACCTCTTTTCTCTTTGAAAAGTGAAATGATGAAGTCACAACTCAACAAGATGATTTACATGCTACTAATAAAGAGTAATATACTATTTAAGATGAGGATCAGTACTCTTTGCTACTGGCAAATGCTCCTATACCATATCTGGCTAGCCAATATTCTTTACCAGCAGTACAGAATAAAGATATTCCAGTCTTATCTGATTTAGTTAGTTTGTACTACCATACAAGTGTATTATAGTTTATATAATATTTTAGCATAGTTTACTTCTTTTTCTTTATCTTTCTTGAACATTCTATAATCTTCTAGTACTTTCTGAATATTTAGAAATTCTTCTTTAATACCAAGCCTTAGCTAGGACATTTTTGTCACTTCTTAGCACTAAGCCTTCTAATCTTAGTTAGTTATAGAACTTCATAGAAACTTGCAGAACTTTATTTGTCATCTTTGCTAAGAACTTCCTTCTTGGTATTTCCTTTAATTTCTTAGATTCTTCCAGATCTTTCTTTCAGATCTTATATAAATATCTCCCTTGTTCTTATGAATAAAGCTCAGAATATTTTCTTCCAGAACTCCAGAACTCTGAGTAACACTTTGAGCTATTCAGAAATTTTCAGAATAGTCACTTTCTTATTTAGAAACTAGAACTGTTATACTTAGTAGCAGTAGTTAAGTTACATCTTACCTAAATAAAAAACCTTTCAAAATACTAGTCACAATACTGTAGATATCAGTGGCTGAGACAACAACTCTTATAATACCTATATTCTATAGAATATTACCTATAATCAGTAAAAAGAAGAGATTGAACAACCTATCCCCAATCAGTCATCTGGATCTATCAAAAGTCTCCTGTATACTGTATTAACTCAGATTGCCCAATTTCAAAACTACTTAGACAAAAGAGATAACAAGGTCTCTGCTTAGTCTGTATCTATACTAATACTAATATCTTCTATAGTAGTTACTATCAAGCCTCAGAAGTCTGATATCTTTAATGGCCAAAGAGAAGAACTGTCTACTGATATTTGACTTTTCCAATTGGTGCAGTATAGTAAACTGATCAATTTGATTGAAGCAATATTAGTCAAATTTATTACTATATTTCTTCAAAGAAAATACTATAGTCTGGTAGTGAAATTATGTCCAGAACACCAGATTCTCTGGCTGAACCAAGATCTAAGATAAATTCTCAGATACTATTCAAGACCAATTCAAACCAGTTAACAGCACTAAGGCTATATGAGATTACCTGGCAAATATCAAATAACTTAAGTCTATATAAGCTATAATATATATTGTGATATCTACAATCGACCATGTCTGAATTTGGAGTACTCTGTGATGGCTAGGATCAGATGACATTATGGCATGATAACCTATGATCAGCCTAAACCATCAAGTGATTGCACCAAAAGGGGATAAGATAATCCGAGCCGAAACAAAGACCACATTATTTAAAGAACCCAGCCTCAGCCTCAAGGACCAGCACCAAAGAACAAGTACTTTACACACAATGCCTCCCACCCGCCATTCCAACCAGACTTCTCGCCGCTCTACCCCTTTGCCAAGTTTCAAGACCATTATCCTCAATGCCATCAAGCAGACTATCTGGCGCCCAGATATCTTAGACTACCTAAACTTCTATACTGAAGACTTGGACACTTTATCAACTACCAGTACATCATGGCCCAGTAGCTCAAGGACACCACTGAATGGATGACCCTCTGGCATGACTATGAAATTGGCCACCACCTCCACAATGAAACCCAAGAAGATGACTGAGAAGGCCTTGCTGCTGAACTATTAACCACCAGCCAGCTTATCAAAAGGGCCCTCTGAGTCCACCAAATCTTCTGCCATATCCCCTGGGCCATCGTACACTTACAAGGAGTAACTGTCAAGAATATTGTCTGTCTTACCACTGAAGAAGCCAATTGGGTAGAATCTGAAGTAGCTGATTATATTGGAAGCAACTGCATCGCCACAGGAAGCCAAGACACTGAACCCACCCTGCCAGGTTTCCATACTACCCCCCTCCAAGACAACCACCAAGGTCACCTTATGAGCCTGATGGAGATATTTGAAGGACCACCCATTACCATGGAAGTACCTGCCGGAGCCACACCTGCTACCCACCACTCTATTAACCTCAATTCGCACCACACCATTTGGGAGCCAAATCAAGAAGAGGCTCAAGAAGTCCCTACCTTTGAAGAGGAGGAGATTGAAGAACCCCAAGACCCTACCCCCGAAGCAGCCCCATCTGATACTGAAACAGATGAGTCTTCAGAAGAAGAAGAAGAGCAGCAGAGAGTTTACCAATCCTCTGTCCGCATCCAAGCTGTCCAAGGATTGGAGAATGTCATTGAAGATGATTGGCCACTATTCTATCCCCTCACCTCTTGGCCAGCACTTCTCCCTTTTGAAGAGCAGAATGACGAAGTCACAATCCAGCAAGATGATTTGTTTACCACTGACAAAGGGTACTATACCCTTTAAAGTACAGATCAGCACCTTCTCATTACTTATAAATATTATAGTTCAACTGCGCACAGATGACCACTCTCATGTCAGCAAGTCATTCAACCGCATTCGGCAATGTCCTTTGCATGTCCGAATCTGGTATAAACAAACCTCGCAACCATTTTCAGCGATGCCAACCCAAACAAATGTTTTCAGCGATACCTCCAACATGACCAAATTTGGTGTAAACATTTGACGCAGCCAACAATAACATACTTAGCCATGTAACATAGTAACTGTGCATTATAGTTAACCCAGATAGCAATAGCAACTGTACGAGTGACCCAGCAAACTTGTATAAATAACCCGTATTCTTAGAGTGAATAAACCTCAGTCAGTTGAAGTTTGAAGTAAAAAGGATTATAGAGAAACCCCTCACTGCCTCCAAGAGACTGAATAATTCAGAGAACAAGATAGCGACCTAGAGCAACGATCGCTCAGAAGTTTGAGTTAAAGAATTACTCTTGCCACAACCCAACTGCCCCGTTCAGTTCAAGAGATCGAGAAACTGCCAGGAAAACTGTCAAGGACCGCTGTTAGGAATTCGCTGCCACAGACTGCCGTGAACTTCAAGGAAACTGACTGCCAAGTTAAGGAAACCACACCCGAGATTCAAGTCAGTCAGTTAAGAACCACCGCTAAGGAAAGCCACCAGAAACCGACTGCCCCGTTCTGTTAAAGGAATGACCGCTATTCTCAAGACCATCACCAAGATCCCACATTTGGACCAACCACGCATTCGACCTGGCCGTGCATTCGAACCACCATTTGGACCTCGCATTCAAGATTCAAAACCCATATATTCAAGTGTTAAGACCCAAAGAACCCAGTATACTTAGCTTAAGAATGCCAGCCTGAGCACCCACCATTCTGATGTTATCAAGTTAACAAGTCAGACGGACGAGCGAGCCGTCAACCTCCGTTTTCTTTACCTGTACTGCGCCACGAGCCACGATCGTCAACCGTCACCATCTATTATCCACTAAACAACCGAGCCACTGTACGACAATTCGAATGATCTGATCACATGACTATTGCCCATAATCGATGCAAATGCATCTCATTATACATACCGTGCTTCATCAAGTGGCACATTGAGCCATGCTTGAAGCTTATAGTTATACAAAATGCATGCCACAATATGTAATTTCTATCTATCTTACTAGAGCTATCTTATATTACTAAAGATGAGAAGGTTGATAAGTATATCCAAGGTCTGAAAGGACAAATCCAAGTTTATGTTAAACTTGAAGAACTTAAGGACTTAGATACTATAATGAGAATTACTAATAGATTTAATATCATTTTCTATAGTCACTACTTTAAGTAAAAGAAATCTCTATTTAATAATAATTACCAAAAGAAGAAAACCAAAGTCAGAACTATTGGACCTGCCCCCATGGACTTGGATATCATTAATAAGAATAAGAAGAGCAAACTTATATCTAAGGAAAAGAAGTATCTCAAGAAGGCTAGAGCCTGCTTCTTTTGCTATCAGTCTGGCCATATTACTACTAAATATCCCAAGAAAACCACCAAACCCAAAAGGATTCTGGTTCTATCCAAAGACACTCAAGGTTAACTAGTCAAATAAGATGTTATACTCAATTTTATATAAGTCAACCTCAAGGTTCAGATTCCCCAACCATAGTCAGAAAGAGCTATTGATTTAGATCTTTAATCTGTACAATAAGTCACCATTCCTGCTCATGAAAGAAAGCTCATTCCAACTGGTCTTATAGTTGAAATACCCAAGGAATATTATATAAGAATTGGCCTCAATGTCAAATACTTACTAGATATTGGTACTGGAGTCATTAACCCTGACTTCTGAGGAGAAATATAAATCCTAAAAATCAATTATACAGCTTATTCTGGAGAAAGCCATCTGCTTATTATCAAGAAAGTCACTAAGTTGTCTTCAACTGAGTAAGATCAGAAAAACTTTAGCACTACTAACCAAGTTACTAGTATAGCTAAGAACCAAGCCAACTCAATGTTCATTTTCAAGAATCTAGTCAAAGGTTAAGAATTAGATGTCCTCATAGATAATAGAGCTATTGGAAACTTTATCAACAAGAATCTTGTTAACAAACTCAAGATTCTGAACAAACCAGATAGTAAGAATGGTGAAGTTGTTACTATTGATGGCACTACTCTACCAATTGACTTAATTGTTGCTAAACTTTCCCTCAAAATTCAAAAGTATTGGAAATATTTAGATTTTGAAGTGGTATTTCTAAGAGACCATAATCTGATCCTAAGTAAACTCTGGCTTATACAGTATAACCCATAAATCAATTAGACCAAGAATAAAGTCACCTTAATTCAAGATAAAGCCAACATTACTATTAAGCCAGACAAGACTTAGACAAGAATCCAGATTGCTACTCTCTCTACAATTCAGTTTAAGAAGACTCTCAAGAAAGTTATATATGCCTTTGTTGCACTGATCTAATCTAAGAAAGAAGATAAGAAGCTATCAATTAGTAAAAGTATTAAACTACTACTAAATAAGTATAAGGATGTCTTCTTAGACAAACTGCCTAATCTACTACCATCAAGAGCCTATGATTATGAAATCAAGCTGGTGCCTGATATAGTTATACCCAAGAAAATATACTATATATCTAAAGCAGTTAAGAAAAAACTCAATGAAATTATTGAGCAAGGAGCCATTCAGCCAAGCAAGTTACCCTTTGGCTCTCCAGTTTTATTTTTCAAGAAAAAAGATGATATCTTATAAATATGCATAGACTACTGAGTACTTAATAAGATTATAGTTAAGAACTATTATCTACTACTGCTCATTGATTAAATCTTTAATACCCTCAAGAATACAAAGTACTTCACCAAGATTGATCTCACCTCTGAATATTATCAAATTTGAATCAAGCTAGAAGATATATCCAAGACTAGTGCTCACAATGAATTGAATTGAATCAAATTAGACCTAAATTCAATTCGGTTCAAAAACTTTGAATTGAATTGAGGCCCAATTCAATTCAAATCAATTCAAATTGAGGTCCAATTCAATTCAAAGTTCAATTTGAACTCTATTTTTAGAAATTGAATAACTCAACAAAAACACATCAAAATTCAATAATATTTAGCTTGTTAGATTCCTCTTATATAGGGAAATCTAATAAGCTAAAGATCATTAAATTTGGATATGTATTCATCGAGTTATTATATTTCTAAAAATAGGTTTTGAATTAGACCTCAATTTAATTTGAATTTGATTCAATTTGAACTCAATTTGAATTGAAAAATCTCCAATTCGATTCGATTTGAATGACCCTCAATTTGATTTGTTTGGGAGCACTATCCAAGACTACCTTTATGATATCCTTTAAATTTTATGAATTCTTAGTCATGGCCTTTGGTCTCATCAATATGCCAGCAACCTTTCAAGATCTCATGCAAACTATTTTCAAGGACCAACTCTATATCTTTATACTCATATATATTGATAACATCCTGATCTTCAGTAATACTAAAGAAGAATATCTTAAATATATTGAACAAGTTCTCAAGATTCTTTGAGAATACAAGCTATATGCAAAGCTCAAGAAATATAAATTCTTTAAGAATCAAGTTAAATATCTTAAATACATTATATCAGTCAAAGGAATTTAAGTAGACTCAAGAAAAATCCAAGCCATTGAACAGTGGCCTGTACCAGCAAACCTCACTAAACTTAGGTTCTTTCTTGGTCTGGCTGAATACTACTATCAATTTGTTAAGAACTTCTCTAGTATAGCTGAATTATTGACAAATCTCTTGTAAAAGGAATCCAACTCTGACCACTATATTTCTTACACCTAGAACACCTTCTATCAACAAGCTTTTCAAGAACTCAAGAACCATCTGATCTATATACTTATTCTTAGAAATATGGACCCAAACCTAAAGTTCATAATTATTATTAATATATCCAACTTTGCTATCAGTGTAGTCATCTTTCAAGATAATGGCTAAGAACTGGGAGAAGAATAGCATGGCTTTGTCAGCAGAAGGCTGATCAGAGATAGTACAGCATAGGTGCATAGTATTATTGAGGAGGCAAGGGCTGCAGGGGTGGATAAAAGGCTGGTCTTCTTGAATCAAGAGAAGGTAGATGACAGGGTGCACTGAGTGTGGTTGGGGAAGGTTTTGGTGAGAATTGAAATCCCAGTAGGACTGGGTCAAGCCATCATTCAGCTACTGGAGGAGAGCAAGACAGCCATAATAGTGAATGGCCATCAAGGAGTTCTATTTCCACTAGAGAGAGGAGTACTGCAAGGGGACCCTCTGTCTCTAGTCCTATATATACTGTCACTGGAACTACTGCTGGATAGGATTAGGCAGCAGATAGGAGGGCTGATGGTATTAGAGGTGAACTGAAAGGTAGGCACCTTTGCAGATGACATGGTGGTTGATCTGGGCTCTGTCTAAGATGTGGGGGAGCTCAAGGAGGCAGTTGGCTAGTATGAAAGATGCTCAGGTCAGAAACTGAACTAGCACAAGTATGAGACAATGGTGCTGGAGAATGGAATTATTGGTGGCAATATCATTGGATCTGTGACACCAGCAGGAGAGGCAGTTTGGTACTTGGGTATCTTCCTCTTAGTTATAGTTCAGTGCTGCTAAGGGTCTGGTGGGAGGGGAAGGTGTGGACATGGGGAGACTCACTGAAAAGCTGGGGGGGGCAGTATATCTCTCTAGCAGGCTGGGTTATGATTCTGAATGTTTACTAGATGCCAAAGCTATGGTACCTCATACCATTTGGACTTTCCAGCATTGGTGGTAAAGAGACTGCTGAAGCTGGCAAAGGATTGGATATGGGCAGGGAGGTGAAGTCAGATTAGCTGAGAGGTCCTCACCCTACCTGTGGAGTGTGGGGGCCTTGGACTGGTGGACTTTCCCAAGAGGCTCCATTGCCTGTAAGCTTGGTGGCTCTAAAGAGCAGTAGTGCTGAGAGGGGAGAGGTGGGTTCCCCTGATACAAAAGGTGTGGGAAGTGAGATATACTCCCCAGAAGTCATCTGGTAACTTATTGGAGGTGGTTGAATATAGCAGTAGTAAGAGGCTGAGATATTGTAGATTCTGGTAGAGAGTGATTGAAGGTGCACATTGGATTGGACTATGATGAGAGAGGAATGTAGCAGAAAAATACTGGGGTCTGGAGATGTGGCAGTGGCACAAGCTATTGCTGGGAGAGTCACTGGTGATCAACTTCCATCTTAGTAAAGGGATAGAGAGCCAACAGGGCTTTGGTCTGGATCTCTGGCCAGAAGGATGGCAAAGTATTAGAATTGGAGAGGAGTAGGATTGGTCAGGCCTATGGGCTTGGAGGGCAGAGGTGAAGAAGTGGATCCCCCTGAAGTTCTGAGTGGTATGGTGGAGGGTGATAAGGTGCAATGTGATGCTGAACTATAGAACTGATCATTTGGTAGAGGGAGGAGTCTTTGAGTGTGAGGAGTGCCTGAGGGTAGGGCAGATTGGTAGAGTAGTGCAGATCCCTAAGTATTGGCTAGGGGAGTGTAAGATATTGGTGGATTTTTGGAGAGAGATGGGGCAGTATTTGAGTAATATGAGAAGGGAGTGTGGGCAGAAAAGATAGGATATACTTAGGGCAAGGGTGTTCAGGGTGGTAGGAAATGAGTGACTTACCCTGGGGTGGACTATTACAGTATAGGTAAGAATGGCAGAACATTGGCTGATATTTGAGGAGGGGAGAAAGGTGGCCCTGAGAGAAAAGAAGGTAAGATAGTGATGGTTGATGGGGGACATACTGACAGGTTGGCAGAGGAGATGGGGCTCTGGGGAGGGCTACTATCAGAAGTTAGTAGAAGTCATATATAGCAAGAGTGAGAGTTGAGTATGTGTGATCAGCAATAAGGTAGTATTTGAGAGAGTGGGAGTAAGAGAGAGAGTGAGTATAGGAGTAGGGTAGGTAGGAGAGAGCTGGAGCTACTGATGTGGTATGAGGATAGTTGGAATGTTTAGACAGATGTTTGGTAATAAATAAGACTATGGCCTATAGAAAAA
>RQIL01042780.1:0-15388 GCA_003951145.1 Jimgerdemannia lactiflua | reverse complement strand
TCTATTTATTAACTATTTAAAATATTTAAAGTATTCTCATACCACACTGGTAGCTCCTTCCCACCCCCTACTCTAACTTTTTTTTTTTCTTTTGACCTAAGGTTTATTTACTCTAAGTATTAGATATATATTATAATGTACACAATTGACAACATCAGAATATAGAGCACTAGTGATGCTAAGATCAGACAATATATGGCATAACAATCAAATGAATGACCTAATATGTCAAGTGACTATATCAAAAAGAGCAATGATAATTCAAGCTGAAATGAAAGAACACATTACTTAAAAAACCTAGCTCCAATCTTGGAAATCAGTACCAAAGAACAAAGAACCCCACATAATGCCTTCTACTCACTGCTCCAACCAGATCTCCTGCCACTCTACTCCTTTATCTAGCCTAAAGACTCTGGTCTTCAAAGCTATCAAGAAGGCTATTTGGCACTCTGATACCTCTGAATATCTGAACTTCTACACTAAGGATCTTGGGCACTTTATCAATTGCTAGTACATAATGACCCAATAGCTCAAAGATACCACTGAATGGATGACCCTTTGGCATGACTATGAAATCGAACACCATCTTTGCAATGAAATCCAAGAAGATGACCAGGAAGACCTTGTTACCAAATTGTTAACTACCAGCCAGCTGATCAAGAGAGCCCTCCATACTCATCAGATATTCTGTCATGCTTCTTGGACCATAGTACATCTGCAAGGAGTAATCATTGGAAACCTCACCTATCTAATAGTCGAGAAAGCTGATTGAATAGAAACTGAAGTAGCCAATTATATTGAAAGCAATTGTGTCACTGTAGGAAGCCAACAAACCAAACCCACTTTGCCAGGTTTCCACACTACACTTCTCCAAGACAACCACCAAGGTCACCTCATGAGCCTTATGGAGATATTCAAAGGACTGCTCATTACTATTAAAGTACTTACTAGAGCTACCCCAACTACTCACCATCCTGTCAGCCTTACTTCACACTATATCATTTGGGAGCCGAATCAAAAAGAAGCTCAAGAAGTCCCTGTCTTTGAAGAGAAGGTCTAAGAACTCCAAGACTCCACTCCTGAAGCAGCCCCCTCTGATACCAAAACTGATAAGACCTCAGAAGAAGAAGAAGAAGAGTAATAGAGAGTTTATCAGTCCTCTGTCCACATCCAAGCAGTGCAGGGATTGGAAAATATTGTTGAAGATGATTAGTCACTATTTTATCCCCTCACCTCTTGGCCAGTACTTTCTCTCTTTGAAGAGCAGAATGAAGAAGTCACAACCCAGCAAGATGATTTGCTTGCCACTGATGAAGGGTACTATACCATTTAAAGCTGATAAACATCCTATACCAAATCCAGCCAGCCAATATTTTTGTCAGCAATCCTCACATCTGTATTCAGAGTAAACATCTATTGCATCCATATCCAGTACAAGCACCTGTCACACCTACATTCAGCGATACCACTCTTCATATCTGTATCTGGTATAAACATTCATTGTATCCATATTCAGAGTAAACATCTATCATAGCCTGCAAGCCAATAGCATACTTAGCCACATAATGTAGTAGCCACACTATAGTTAGCCATAGTTAGCAACCATAATGTATAAAATAGCCCTGAAGAATGAGTGAATAAACCTCAGTCAATTGGTTTTGCAGAAAAGTAGTTTGTAACCAACTTAAGTTTTTGAGAAACTTTGAGAAAAGACTCTAAGAGACCAGATAATTCCAAGAATAAGATAACCAAAGCATCGAGGCTCAGAAGTTTGAGTTAAAGAATTACTCTTGCCATATTCAAGAACTACTGCTAAAGAATTTACCACTATAGATCACTACATATTTCAAGTCAGTTAAGTTATTTTGCTGCTGCCAGGAAACTGTTGCCAAGTTAAGAAAACTGCTAGGAAACCATCACTGAGATCCTGTTAGCTGTGTATTTGGAACAACTGCCCATTCCAGCCATGCATTCAGACCCCGCATTCAAGATTCAAGAACAAAACCCTAGAAACCCAGCCAAGGAATCCAAAGTTACCCACTATATAGGATACTAGACTGTTACTTACCAGCACAGCTGCCATTCCAAAGACCTGTCCTCAAGTTAATAAGTCAGATGGATAAGTGAGCCATTGATCTCCATTTTCTTTACCCATCACTACTGCATCATAAGCCATCAAATCCAAGAGTTACTGACTGTCATACATATTAATCGACCTGCATATTTAAGCTGAGACCCAAGTTATTGCTGCCAGGAACATTCTTCTAGTATGAGCAATCAAGCCATCATCCACTAAATAATTGAGCCATCATACAAATTCCCGCCATTGACTATTGATCTCCTGACTTTCAATAATCAATATATAAATTGGATGACCTGTCACATGACCAACAATCATATCCACTATGAATACATCTCAATATACATACCACATACTTCACCAGGTGGCACATTGAGCCATACTTGAACTATATAGTTATACAAATCATGCACCACAATATATATATTCAGTTACTATATATCAATCATGAGTTCTTACTCTCTTCTCTATTTCCATTCTAGTTATCTGATACCTTCCTTTCATCTTACCCCAGTATCCTCTAGTATAAGCCTACCTTGACTCACTAGAATTATATTTGCTACTCTTTGGGGTATTGTCTTACCATTCCTCTTCCTCTAGTATCATTAACCTTATATAGTCTCTCTCATTAACCCTTCTATCTTTCCACTAGGTTGCCTGTTCCTATCTACTAGTTCTCATTGAATATCCATCTTCAGTACATTACTATCAGTACCCAGATATCAATTATTCAACTCAGTCCTCCCCAAATATCACTAGCTTCTCCCACTAATTGCTGCCAAAGAGTTATAGATACCAGTTCCTCTGTCCACTAATGATCTCCTCTCCATATCACCTCCAGTTGGCTTCCAGTATCTCTTCACTTTCTGACAATCCACCAGTATATGTTCAGGGGTTTGAATATATGTCTCTTTCAGTTCTTCACACCATTCACACTTCCTCTGGCCTTCTTTATACATTCAATATATTTGATATACCAGCATTATGTTTCTGCACAGGAATCTCCACTATACTATCCAGAACTTGGGTAGTATAATGAGTCACATTTTGTCTACCTATTTTCAAATGTCTCTCCATATCCACTCCTTACCAAATCCTGCTCTCTGCCAGCCCACTGGTTATATCTTTAGTAGACTATCTCTCAATCTCTCTACTGCATTATCTAGTAAATATTTCACCATTTATTGTCTTTCTAGATAAATGTTCTTCATGTCTCACTCAACTATCTCTCTCTCATCCCACTCAGTTTCTTCTGGTCCTTGTATCCCCATACCTATCCACACTTTTACTATTTCCTATCAGAATCCTTTAAACTATAGTTATCCTATATTTCACATTTTAAGTATATTTTAGAAGTTTTAGTTGTTATCACTTCTTAGGCAGAATCATATCTGCCAATTGTCTTTTACCAGCCTGCCCCACTCATTATTACCAAACTCTATTATTCATCTTCTCCACTATCTTCTAAGTACTCTGAGTTGCCATTTGAGATCAATAAGTCCTAGTCCTCTATCTGAGATCTTCAGTATCAGGACTGCCTAGCTCACTTGTAGCCTTTTTCCCTTCTATAGCTATTCCACCATCATTTTTATCAGTCTTCTCACTACCTATCCTGGAAAGTCAAGATAGTATCTAAGGTACTACATTTTAGGGAGCCAGTAAATATTTAGGACAAATACTCTTCCCATCAGTAATAGGTTTCTTCTAGCCCATCCTCTCAAGATTGTCTCCCAACCTTCCATCTTAGCTTTCTACCAGTTATCTTTCAGCACTATGCCATATATTGAAAACCAGATCTCTAGATATTATACCATCTCTCTTTTCTCAATTGTATTGCCAAATCTTCCTACATCTCCTAATCCAGCACTAATATTCATTGCCTCATACTTGTTCCAATTCAACTTTGCATCTGATACTATCTTATACTATTGAATCTCCTCTTGAACAATATCAATGTTCTCCAATCTGCTCATTCTAACCACCATATTATTTGCAAAGGCCCCAACTTCCAGTTAACTCCCTCCAGTTAAAGTCTATGCATTCTTCTCCTTAATCTATCTAGCAGTGGCTCCAAGAAGAGGACATATAGTAGCAGTGAGAGAGGGTCTCCTTGTGGCACCCCCCTGCCCAGTCAAAATTCCTCCCCACACCATCCATTCATCAAGATAGCTGCCTTGCCACCTCTCAGCAGTTCCATCAGTCTCCTTAATTCCTCCATATCAATCCCAAGATCTTTTCTAAAGTAGTTCCATTGTACCCTGTTGAACATTTTCTCCTAATCAAGGAAAACTGGTCTTCTTTCTATATTTTGACTTCAACAGCCTTCAAGAATATTTTGAACCCAGGCTGTGCTGTCCCATATTTAGCACCCATTTATAAATCCTCACTGGTCACCACCAATGAAGTCTCTAATTTTTCCTACAGATACTTTACCAAAATTTTTGATACTAGTTTACAATCTACATTTAGCAATATTATGAGTTACCAATTCCACCACATTCTTCTGTTCCCTTTGTTTTTATAAATTAGCAATACTAGGCCCAATGGGTTGTTATCCAACCAGTATCTATACTCCAGAACTATATTCACCATCTCCACTAGCTATCCTCCAAATTTAACTTGAAACTTCTTTTAGAATTCCCAGAGTAAGCCATCTACCCCTGGAGAGAATTCCTTTTGTATATTACCTAACATTACTATCTTACTAATATTCTTATTCTTATGTATATTCCAATTATTCAATACTGTTTTCCTTTCCTCTTCCTCTTCATCTGAGCTATCAACCATTGTCTTGTCTGACTACAAGCCAGCCCATTTAGCTGAAATCTTCTTTATCATATCTTTCTGGTCAGTTATCTCCTGCCCATCTCCATTAAAAACTGAAGACCAGCTCTGGTACACCTCTCTGGCTTTCAGCATTCCTAATAGATATTTAGTTAATCATTCACCTTCTTCCAGTTACCATGCTCTCATTCTGACCAGAAGACCATTAATTTTTTTTTTCTCCCCAGCCTTGAGGTCTATTTGTAACTTCAAAATGTCTCTTATCAGTAGCTCTCTTTTCTTCTGAGTTAAATGCATGTACTCTAACTCTTTTATCTATCAATTCAGTCTACAGCACACCCTTTTCTCCTTATCTATTCTTGTCTTGCTGGCCACCTCCCCTACATCTTACCAGTAGACTCCAGCCAAGTGTTTAAGTTTATCCTACCAGTCTTTAATCAGCTACCCCTTGATCTTCTATCAGTCCACCTTCTTTCTAGCTGTTCTTGCAAATTCATCTTGAGAGGTCTTATTCTTCAGCAATCCAATATTTAGTCACCAGTGGCCACCACCTCCTTTAGTGATCCAGAAGATCCCCCTTGCCTTAACTCTCCAGTAATCTGACCAGGAGCACTACTGCACCCCTACCTTATCATAGATATTACTCCAATGTTCACCAACCAATAGCCAATCAATGCAGATACCATCAAGTCCACCTTCTACCATATGCCATCTGGTAAAAGGTCTCACCTCTTTACTCTGCTATAGCCAGATGCTATCCTCCAATCCCAATTCCCTTTCTATCTGCAGCCACTTAGTCAGCTCTATGGAGACTATGGTATCAGTACCACTATCTGATCTATCCAGTTTTCTATTGTATATCATATTGAAGTCCTTTCCAAAAATATCCAACCCAATGTTCTCAAGTTCTTCTTTTTTTGCCACTGCTGGAAAGTATTCAGATCTAATTGTAAGTCCATCTTCTTTACCCTCTTTCAGCTTTCTCTATATCATCTTTCCCCCCCATTATTTGACTATCACTAGCTCTCTGTATCCAATTCCAATCAGAATTCTCACCTACTGATTTCATCCAGAAATACCAAACCATTTCTTTTCCCATTGTTTGAAGTCTTCATCACCATATATACTAATATCTTAAAGAAATATAATATCATATCATTTTTTTTGAGTCATTGAAATATCCTTCACTATTTAACCTCATTGTATAATCCATTAACATTGAGTGATAATATATATAGTGTATTCATCATTTGAGTAGTAAAGTGTTTAGAGTTGGTTACCTTCCTATTCTGTTACCTTTTCAGCACATGCCACCACTATGTCTCTCTACTCTTTATAGATTTTTTGCTATATAAATTGCCCCTCAGGGCTATTATAGAAAGCCACTACTCTTTCTCTTACTTCTTGGCTAATTTCATTTATCCTTATCTCATCAATCACATATCCTTCATCTTTCAGTATTGTCACTACTATAGCTAGGATGAGCTTGGGCCATTATAGTTAAATATTTATAAATAGTCTCCACTCAGTTGGGGAGCTCCTAAACACATTGATCTCCTTGATGTCTTCTTCTGCTAATTTCTCTAAGGTCATGTAATATCAGTCCTCCTCCCTAATAGTCTTAACTATTGGCATCTAGGGCCTGAGTATTCCACTCAGATTCTGTAGCAGTTCCCTATTAGAAGTCTCTAACTGCATATCCAGTAGCTCATCCTCATCTTCCTTAATGTGTTCCTCAGCATTCAAAGTCTCCTCCAGTATGTTCCAGTGTACTGAGGCTGTACTTGCCATCTTGGTGTTCTCTGGCTGAGTTTCAAGTACCACCTTCTTTTTGGGTTCTGCCTTCTTTACTCTCTCCTAAGCTGGAGCCTTATTGTTTTCACTTATAGGCTTGAGTGCATACTATGAGCCTGCCACTCCAACTTGGGGGGTCAGAGCCTCTTCCACTACTTCCACTTCCTTCATTCTGTTGGCTACTACTGCTGCCTTCTTAACTTTTTTATCTACTATATGATTGATGGCTACCTATAATTTCTCCCAGCTTGCCATCTTTATCTTCTTTCTCTAGGTACCCACCTGAATCTATATCCAGTCTTTAAAGTAATCCTCTTACTTTCTTTTTCTAGCTTCCTTAGCAGCTACATAGTCTTCAAAAGTTATCATCAGTTCATCTTTCTCTTTCTCTACCCCCTTCCTCTGCTAGACCTTGCACTTCTGCTCTGCAATATAGATTACTTCAGGCCAATCCTTCTTCTGACCTATGGCCTCTTGTCTCTCTACTCACACCATTACTTCACATATGTTATTCTGTAGCTTGGTGCCTTTCCAGAACATAAATCTAAAGTCCACCATTTCACTATACTTCTCCATCTCTGTAGCAATTAGCTTCTTTGTCTCTTGACTTTCTAGGGTAGGAATACCCTCAATCACTAGTTGAACTATACATAGGTCTCACTACAAACATCTTGCCATTCCTATCTTAATATCTTTCACTATAAGTCCCTTTTCCAGTGCTGACATCATTTTGGCTTTCTCCAAAAATCCAATTTCAACAGTTTCTACTGAAGAGATAAACTTCAATGACTCTGCACCCTCCACTCCTTCTCCAACTATCTTCAGAACTTCTCTTATCAAAATTCCAAGCCTAAGAAAATTTACTGAAATTGCCCATATTGAGATCAATTTATGGAAGAAAGGTCTTATCACTAGCTCATCTATTCTAGCCACCAAAGTGATTTTTTCTCTTCCTCCTGCTAGGTTCCCTATAGTACCTCCAGCTACACTCTGGCCAGCTGTGGTGCTGTCTCCAGTCTCTAGCTCAGCCATTGAATTGCCAGTCACTCCTCCCAGATTTGGACCCTGACTGGTCACCTGATTCATCATCTGATTGCTCTCCCCTGTCAATACTACACTCTCTATTAGCAGTCTCTGAAGGGCCAACTAAACTCTCCTTCTCCTTACCAATAGTTGTCCAGCCATCTGTATTCACCTTGGTCCCAGCTCTTCCCCAACTCCCCCTAGTATCTCTCTGTGCTACTGTGACAATATAGCCCCTTGAGAGCCCAAGTCTATAGTCCCTCCTCTCTAGTCTTTTAGAGCTCAACAATTCTTGACTCACTATGCTCCAGAAACTTATTATACCAGAATAAAATTTATATGCTTAAGTTCTCTGACTTTTGTAGTATCTGGTATACTATTATATGTGATGTGAAAACTTTTGAACATATTGCTTTCACTGAAAGATATAATTGTAGCTTAGCTCTCTTCAAATGGTTCAAGCAAAAGAAGTCCTATTTGCCAATCTCTACTCTAACTTACTCCCACACTTATCTACTCCCCCACTTCAATTCTTTTAAATCTTACTTCAGAACTAATAACCTTAATTTACCCTCTACTCTTATTATAAATAGTCTCTATTAACTTTCTTTAGTAATTCTCTCTAGGGCTCTACTCTCTCAACAAACTAGACTACTAAAAAGATCAAGATTTACTATATCAGAGTTGATATAAAATACTAATAATAAGATCTTAAATGATAAATTACTGATCTGTAATAATATTTTCAAAATTATAAGATTATCGGTAATATTAGTTTAGAGCTCAATTAATTTTATGGTCTTTTTGAAATATATATACAGAAAGAATCAAAGAAGTAGTAAGGACTAACTATTATGATATATAGTATGAAACAGAAACAAGAAAGACATTTGATCATGGTACCCTGATATAGTATAGCAGTCAATTTAATAGCTATAGAAACTTTAACAATTGTTGAAATTCAACAGATGTCGAGGATTAATAGTTGTGAAAACTGACTTACAGAAAACATAGTCATAACTTAGCCACCTCATAGTTAGCAAACTTATATAAATAACCCAGTATTTTAGAGTGAATAAACCTCAGTCAGTTCAGTTCAAAAGTCTTCTTTATATACTCTTCCCCCCTCACACAAAATCCATTCAACTCACTAAGGTCTGTGCTCCCTATGTTACAATTTGGTGCCCATTGGCTGGTTATTCAAGACAATGAATCCCTCACTCTTAAGCTGAAAATGAATAACTGCTGTACAGACTGTCATATTGCACATGGTGTTTGTCTGTACTATCTACCATTAATTGGTTGTTCTGGTTGTCAGCCTCATTTATGTGAACTGTCAGTAGGAACAATGCTCTGGAAGAACACATCATTGACTGAGTTGCTTCTTAATTTGAGGGACAACATTACAAAAATTAATTACTGAAAACACCAAACAAACTGCCATGCCAAACAGACCACTGTACAGACCACCACCATACAAGAAGATGAATATCACCTGTCATACAAACCACCACCATACAGACTGTCATATTATGTATGATGTTTGTCTGCATCATTTACTGTTAATTGATTGTTCCGGTTGTCAGCCTCATTTATGTGAACCATTAGTAAGAAAAATGCTCTGGAAGGACACATTGTTGACTGGGTTGCTCCTTAGTTCGAGGGACAATGTTACAAGTGTTGAGATTACAGGTTACAACTCGATATAGCGCACTCAATATAGATAATTTGTGGCACAGTGACATTGGGGTGACATCATCAATAATCACGTAAAAGTATGTAACATTGGGTGATCAATAAAAACACCGCTCTTCTCTCTCCATCCTTCCTATTCCTCCTAAGTTCACAACAAAGGTTATGAGCCCCGGTTAGTGGATAATACACACCTCTTTAGTATACGCTACACTACAACGTACGAAGATATCAAACCCAGGAAGCCCAAGCTCAAGTACTGCAGTGCTAAGCCCGGCAAGTAACACAAGCAGAACGGGTACCAGCGTGGGTACCACAGTCCCTCCGGTGGTAGCTACGATGACAAGAAGGATGATTCCTGTCTTCGACAGTAAGGATTATGCCATATGGGCATACCATATGAGGAACCTCTTGGAGGAATGTGGTCTGGAGAACTATTGGAAGCCACAGGCACAAATAACGAGATACGACTCAGCAAAGGATTGCAAGGCATTGAGGGAGATCATGTTTACTCTATCAAATGAGCAAATGAAACTTGTTATGAATGCTATGACAGCAAATGAAGCCTGGGAGACTCTACGTGATCACCATCAACAAGCATCCGCATCCAACAGATTCCACCTGAAGGGACAATTATTTACTCTACAGATGAAGCCCAAGGAGAGCATTCAAGAATATGCCAACCACATCAATGATCTGACGAATCAGGTGAACTCACTTTCTATGCCAGCGGACCTCATCAGAGAGGAAGACAAGGTCCTGGCTCTTATATGAGGCCTCCCAGACGCATATAACATGGTCATATCTGCTATGCGGGAATCTGATAAGCTTTCGGACTACAAGCACGTCATCACGAGCCTATTAAACGATGAATCGAGGCAGAACAATGACACAAATGAAGAATATGATGAGAAAGCATTTTACAGCACACATGGTCGAAGCAAAGGAAAGCCAAGTAAAGGATGAGGTCAATGAGATGGTCAACACACCAAGTTCGGCAGTAAGTGCTTCTACTGTGATAAGCCTGGACATCGTGTCCAAGACTGCAATCTAAAGAAGAAGAAAAGAGAGACCAATGTGGTCAGGCAAACATTGTGGACACCAATAATCAGAGTAGTGACGAGATGTTTTTCGTGGAGGTGGAGAGCTGCCAACATACAAACATAAGCACGAGCGCTAACATGTGCAGCGAAGAAGTTTGGCTCATGGATTCCGGCGCAACACAACATATGATGGTGCACCACGAATGGTTCTCTATGTACGAGAAGTTCGAGCATCCCATACCCATCAAACTAGGCGATAACAATGTGATCTATGCTCAGGGCAAAGGAAATGTCAGAATACACTTGCACAGAAAAGTCAAAGAATCCTCAGGCACCTTTGCAGACGTACTATATACTCCGGATATAGGCAAAAATCTCTTCTCGATAGGACAAATGATGGCCCGAAGAGACAAAGGAGTAAACATACACCCGAATGGAGTAACAGTAATCGATCTAAAGAATAATAAGGAATTAATATATGCGTCGAAAAGAGGAAATCTTTATGCAATTGATGGCATGCCGAACAGTACATCGGCACACTCCGCAATGACAAACGATACCTGGCATATATGGCATGAACAGTTAGGACACATCAGCCAGACAAGCTTAGAACGGATGATGAGGAATAGCTCGGTAAAAGGATTACCGAACTGTACATCTCCGAATTTCTTTTGCGATGACTGCGCAGCGAATAAGGCTTCTTGAAGGTCTTTTCAGGAATGGACGAAACGAGTGAGTGGCATACTCCATCTTATACATACGGACATCTGCGGTCCCATGCATATATCATCACATTCTGGAAAGAGGTATTTCATTACTTTCATAGACGACTACACTTATAAGGCTCATGTATACTTCCTCTCAGCAAAGAGTGAAGCATTCGAAAAATTCAAAGAATTCAAGGTGAGTGTGGAGAATGATACAAAATGTCGGATAGGGATACTACGCTCGGATAATGGGACAGAATATGTAAATAAGTCCTTCAAACAATTCTTAAAAAAGCATGGAATACAACATACTAGAACAGCTCCCTATACTCCGCAACAAAATGGCATAGCAGAACGGTTCAATCGAACGATCATTAAGATGGCCCAAATGATGATGAATGCAGCTGGTTTGCCGCAATCCTTCTGGGCTGAAGCATTGAACATGGCAGTATACATACGCAATTGATGCATTTCTCGAGCCTTAAGTAAAGAAAGTGATGTACAGTCTAAGGATGATAACCTTATATCTGAAGAACTGTGGAGTGGATCCAAGCCCGACATCTCGCACTTACGGACATTCAGAAGTGAGGCTTATGTATTGGATAAAGGTGGAAATAGAGGAAAATTTGAACCTAAAGTGAATAAGCATATATTCCTTGGATATAACAGATCAGCATATAGGTTGTGGAATATGCAAAAGCATGGTATAGTCATCTTTTGTGACATTCAGTTCAAAGAGAAAGTAAAGGAAATTTGCGTGGAAATTCCTATACCCGTAACCAATCCAACGGTGAGTGGAACTACACCAACAGCAAGTGGAACTATGTCAATGGTGAGTGCAAAAACTACACCAACAATTCCAGCAACAACGGTACAACCCATGCCAACGAGATCAATGGTGCAAGTACCTACGAGACCCTCTGAATTGAGAATTACGGAGATTGCAGATGATAATGAAGAAGAAGACATTTCTCCAAAGGGCAAGAAAAAGTGCAAGTCTGGGATGGACAACAAAGTCCAAGCAGATCTGGGAAGTTACTGGGACCCACCCAAGTCATCTCATCGCAAACAACATCATGTGAACTACGCCTGCGAATGTGCTTACATAGCAATGACCGGTGAGCTGGCACACTATGATGAAGCCATTCATTCGAGCGATAAAAAGGAGTGGAAAAGGGCTATGAATGAGGAGTATAATTCACTCATCGAGAATGATACATGGGACTTGGTCCCTCTTCCGGCAAATCGGCAAGCCATAGGATCCCGATGGGTATATAAAATCAAGTATGGTAACAATGGTGGCATAGAGCATTACAAGGCCTGATTTGTGGCAAAGGGGTATTCACAAGACTTTGGGGTCGACTATGACAAGACCTTTTCCCCGGTATTTAAGCTTACTTCGCTTAGAATACTTCTTGCGATCAGAGCCAAATATGACTATGAGATACATCAAATGGATGTTAAGACAGCCTTTCTAAATGGATATGTGGATACTGAACTATACATTCTTCAACCACAAGGATATGAACTCTATGACAAAAAGAAGGAGTTATTATGCAGACTACGCAAAGGCCTCTACGGCATAAAACAAGCGGCAAGGCTATGGAATTGAAAGATCAATGATTATCTCATGGAAGAGAACAGGTTCAAATGATGCAAAGCAGACTCATGCATATACACTCGTCATACATCCTCAGGAATGGTGTATCTGGGAATTTGGGTCGATGATATCATTCTGGTCAGAACGACAAATGAGATTAACGAAGTAAAGGCAGCACTACACAAGAAGTTCAAGATGACAGATTTGGGTGATGCATCTTTCCTCTTGGGGATATCTATCATACGTGACAGGAGCGCGCGTACTATACACCTAAGCCAAGAAGCCTACATTCAGACAATACTCGAGCGATTTGGCATGAGCGAGTGCAAGCCAGTTGGAACACCGATGGAGACGTCTGTAAGACTAAAGAAGTCTGATACACCCAACAAGAATGACAAAGACATTCCCTATCGATAAGTGGTAGGATCCCTTATGTATCTGATGCTCGGGACGAGACCTGACCTATCATACGTAATCAACAAAGTAGCGCAATATGCATCATACTATGACAACTCGCATTGGATGACAATCAAGTGCATATTCAGATACATTAAAGATACAAAGAGTTATATGCTCAATTTGGGTGATAAAGGAGTTAAAAGATTAAGCGGGAGTACTGTTACTGTAAGTCTTTCCGGTGCGTGTGACACTGATTGGGCTGGAGACTTGGATGACAGAAGGTCTATGACAGGATACTTCTTCTATCTCGATGATGGTGGAGTCATTTTGTGGCAAACTCATAAGCAATCATCAGTGGCGATGTCGTCTATGCAAGCGGAATATCAAGTGTTGTCAATGGCGACGAAGAAGGCCATCTGGCTTCGTGAACTACTAAAGGATCTGGGATTCACTCAAGGGTCTATGACTATACGACAGAACAACCAATCCACTATTGCTTTGGCAAAGAACCCTATACATCATGCAAGGACCAAGCATATCGATATACAGCACCATTATATATGAGAGTGCATTGAAAACGAGGCTATATGCCTGCTATACATCCCTATGGAGCAAATGGCAGCAGATTCGCTAACGAAGGCCCTTCCAAAGGCAAGTTCGATTTTTGCATGCAAGGAATGGGTATAATGACAAGCAGTGAGCAAATGACAGCAAACGATGGGTAAAAATGAGTGTTATGGCAAATATTTGTGATGGAAATCTATAACATTGCTCAGGATTTCCATTTTTCACTACTTCTTTTACCTATTTTCATGCTTATAAGTGGGGAATTTTGACCTTTTTAGATCATCTAGACAGCATCCCATTGGTAATATTTTGTTTTGCTTAGCTTGGCTTTATCTCATTGAGCAGGAGTATTGAGATTACAGGTTACAACTCGATATAGTGCACTTGATATAGATAATTTGTGGTGCAGTGGTATTGGGGTGACATTATCAATAATTGCATAAAAGCACATAACATTGGGTGATCAATAAAAACACCACTCTTCTCTCTCCATCCTTCCCATTCCTCCTAAGTTCACAACAGAAAGTAACAGGGATATACCAGGAAGGACCCATACCCCATGGATCAGTAACACAGATGCTGGGATGCCAGTACCTATGGCCCGAATGAGATACCAGTCTTGGGAATCTTGTGGCTTGTTGACTTGTAGAATGCTTGGCTTGTTGACTTGGGAACCAATAGGAAAAAGGGGGCAAAACCATCACACTAGTAATGCATGATAGCTGAGAGTACTAGGAACTTGGTAGAGATTTGGAGATAGGGAACAGAGATACTGAAATCCCTCCTCCTAAGGGGTGGTGCCTTGAAGATGTTGACATTGGATACACTTCTTATTTGATATAGATCTTGAATGCTCAAACCCACCTGATGTCTGAAGATCTGTACTAGTGATGGAGGCCTTGGCAAAATCTTAAAAAGAACTTGGAAATGGAGCTAGAGCAATGAATATTTGGCCAAAATGGATCCCAATAGTGTGAGGAGAGACTCTCAGAGGCAGGGAACCCAGTACACCTATTGGGGCCCAGTGGTTGTATATTGAAGTTACCTTCAGAAGAGTGATGTTTTTCAAAGCTGTGGAGCTTGGGAAAGTGGTAGCAGAAAGAAAGTCCACCTCTGTCTAATTCTTCTCTCAATACAGTGGAGGCATTCTGGAGAGCCTTCTGGGTACATGTGGGCCACCCATATATCTATCATGACATTATGCCTTAGTATTTGCTACTATAGAACCCAGTGCTTTGGCTGTATAGTCTTGCTAAGGCAGGCCACACTTGATTGGCATCTTAATTCCAGTCAGGGACCAATGTTGCCATTTCAGTGGCCCACCATACTCCACTAACCTCTGCTGTAGGTACCTCCTGCCCTCCTCAATTATATACTTGCTGATAGTCTCATCAGTAAATATAGCACTTTAGAAAGAGTCCAGGATTACCAGTGGGTCCAATGTCCCACCACAGTCCTTTATAGTATACTAGCCCAGGTGGGGTATCAGTACTGCTTCCCAAACAGCTTGGAAGTCAGTATCCCTAATAGTATTCTGCACTATCTTCTCAAAGATGTTCATGAAGTATTATTCCCTTCTGTTCACCTCTATTCTTATCACTGGCCTCACATCAGTCATGGGGATGTCTATTTCTTCCTCACTGCCTGAATTTTTTTTTTTTTTTACTCTATTAGCCATTTATTAACTATCTATAACATC